>JAHWGI010000350.1:47500-136966 GCA_029379305.1 Frankliniella fusca | reverse complement strand
GAGGGGGAGAGGGGGGAGAGGGGGGGGGAGGGGGGGGAGGGGGGGAGGGGAGAGAGGGGGGGAGAGAGAGGGGGGAGGGAGGGGGGGGGGGAGGGGGGAGAGGGAGGGAGGGGGAGGGGGGGGGGAGAGGGGGGGGGAGGGGGGGGGGAGGGGGGAGAGAGAGGAGGGGAGAGGGGAGAGAGGGGAGGGGAGAGAGAGAGGGGGGGGGGAGGGGGGGGGAGAGAGGGGAGGGAGTGTGCGAGAGGGAGGATGAGTGCGTCGAGCGGGCGTGGGTGCGCGAGAGAGCGCGAGGGCAGGGAGGGGAGGGGAGTGGGAGGGGAGTGGGCGCGCGTCGGGGTAGTCTAGTAGGTACACAGGGTGTTTTTTTAGTCGTTGTGTCGGTGTGGTTTTTGTGTGTGTGTCTGTTTGTCTGTTTTGTCTCTGTCTCTTGTTTTTTGTTTTTTCTCTATGTCTGTTGTCTGTCTGTCTGTATTTTCCTCTTCTTTTATGTTTTTGTGCTCTTTTCAGTCTTTCATTCTTGTGTTTTATGTGTTTTTTTTTCTTTTTGTTTTTCTTTTTTTTTTTTTTTTGTTTTTTTTTTCTTTTTCTTTTTTTTTTTTTTTTTTTTTTTTTTTTTTTTCTTTGTCTTTTGTTTTTCTGTTTTTTTTTTTTTTTCTTTTTTTTTTTTTTCTTTTTTTTTTTTTTTCTTTTTTTTTTTTTTTTTTTTTTTTTTTTCTTTTTTTTTTGTTTTCTTTTTTTGTTTTTGTTTTTTTTTTTTTTTTTTTTTTTTTTGTTTTTTTTTTTTTTTTTTTTTTCTTTTTTTTTTTTTTTTTTTTTTTTTTTTTTTTCTTTTTCTTTTTTTCTGTTTTTTTTTTTTTTTTTTCTTTTTTTTTTTTTTTTTTTTTTTTTTCGTTTTTTTTTTCTTTTTTTTTTTTTTTTTTTTTGTTTTTATTGTGTGTTCCACCCCCCCCCCTCTCCTCCCCCCCCTCTCCTCCCCCCCCCTCTCCTCCCCTCTCTTCCACTGTAAACTGGTTAGCGTCGAAAGACGCCAAATTTCTATCTTTCATGAAAAATTCCAAATACTGGCGTCGTACGACGCCAAATTTTTTCGTTCTGAGCCGAAAAACGCCATTTTTTGGCGTCGAACGACGCCAGTATTATAGGCGTTTTTCATGAACGCCAGAAATTTGGCGTATTTCGACGCCAACCAGTTTACAGTGTCCCCTCTCCTCCCCTCCCCACCCCTCCTCTCCCTCTCTGCAGTATATCTCAGTTCTTTTCTCTGCGCCTGACCATAACTGTGGGTACGCGCCCTCCCCCCCACCCTTACCGTCTCACCCGTCTCTATACGTGGTGAAGGCCGTGTACCAGTCCCCCTCCTCCCTATGCCTATGCCCATCCCTAGAGCCGACTTTACAGCAAAACTGAAAGGCAATTTCCTGACACAACGGAGTCCGGGCCGGGCCGGGGGGGTGGGGGCGGCAGGCCTTTAGGGTCGTAGTGTCGTCCTCTGGCGGGCGCGACCCGGGCGCGACCCGCGCGGGGTGGCCTCCTATGCGTCTAGTCAGAGTGGTGCAAGCTCGTCCGCGGGCCAGCCAGCCCCGCCCGCTGGACCAGCACCTACAGCAGGACTCAGAGGAGGGCCCGTTGCCCTGCAGGCTGGCCGTGCCGTGTGCGCTGTGCCCCGCAGTGTTCCTCTGCGCCCTGCAGGACTGCCTGCAGGACTGCGTGCAGGACTGGCTGCAGGACTGCCTGCAGGACTGGCTGCAGGACTGCCTGCAGGACTGCCTGCAGGACTGCCTGCAGGACTGCCTGCAGGACTGCCTGCAGGACTGCCTGCAGGACTGCCTGCAGGACTGTCTGCAGGACTGTCTGCAGGACTGTCTGCAGGACTGTCTGCAGGACTGTCTGCAGGACTGTCTGCAGGACTGTCTGCAGGACTGTCTGCAGGACTGTCTGCAGGACTGTCTGCAGGACTGCCTGCAGGACTGCCTGCAGGACTGCCAGCAGGACTGCCTCCAGGCGGCCGCCGTTAACCCTCCCCAGGTCAGGTCTGCGGCTCTCCTGCCCGCCTCCCCCGCTGGGCCGCGCCGGGCCGGGCGCGCGGCCCACATCGATCCGAGAGGAGGAGGGGGGGAGGGGGGGGGGCTAAGGGTGCCGTCAGCATTGCAGACGCCACGTGTTGAGGGGCCTCGAGCCTCCAGCCGGGCCGGCGCACAGCAGAAACACCTTGAAACAGAAATGATAGCTATAGTAAGCGCTAACGTATCGTTTGCTCAGCCAAAGAAATTAGTGTTTCGGGGACAATTATATAATTTTGGTTGCTAAAATTCGGTTCTCAGAATCATTGAATTTTATATTTATCCATTATTTTATTGTTTTCTCCAGCCTACTGAAACCAGGGTCGCTTTCGACAATTTTTCATCTCTCGTAGTAAACGCACTTTCTTTGTGGTAAAACTATACTAAAATGAGCAGCAGTTTCCTAATTTCCCGATTTTGTGGATGCATTTTCTCCGGCACTACGAAATGATCCTTGTCTTCCCGTTGCCCCCCCCCCCCCCTCCCCCCAACTTCTACTGCTCTTGTTCTTCTGTTCCTACTACAATGCAATCCGTTTGACCTCGTTTTAAAACTGCAGCAGCAACTCTCCCTCTCCCTCGTCTGTAAGTGAGGAGTGCTTGTTCGCGTGGCTATGGTAATGTTGGCCTGGCACACAGAACGTGTCTTCATTATTATCGTGCGTTTAGGAGAGTGTCGAAAGAGGTAGGACATTTGGGGGGAAACTTCAAAAGAGATGAGCCTGTTCAAAAATAGCTAAGAAACTCACCGCTTGTCAAGTTTTGTGCCTTTCCAGTTACCTCGCGGACCTTTTTGTTCCCAGAGGAGCGGGTTTGCGTTGTACGTAGCTTGAATTCATGCATGTATTTCGAGCGGGAAATTGGCCTCTGGTGCTCTGGCCTTTTGCTTGATTGCGCTAAGCGGCTGAGCGCTGGTTGAGCTGCGCCCCTGTCCCACCTCGCCCCACCCCACTCCACCCCATCCTGCCTCGGCCCGGCACGCCCCCAGTATGTTCAGCATGAATAATAGACTTGGGCCTGTAAATGCGTGAGCTGCAGGTGGGAGGAAAAAGATCCAGTCAGGAGTTTACAGCACGCGGCGCTTAATCCTCGTGGCAGCATGCCTAAATAACAGAGCGGACTGGGGGATGTGACATTCACGAGGCTTCAAATGTTTCCGTGTGTTGCCATTTCGAGTTGTGTGCATCGCTTATGGGTTGCGCTGTGCTCTATTGTATCACCCTAAGGTATAATCAAAGAGGAGTCATCTTATATACGCAACGAATGCGACGTCGCGTCCCTCTGAAAGCAAGTCGCGCCATACTTTCTTTGGAATACTGTGTCACATTTTAACGGATGTGACGTCACATTCCTTGAATGACAATGGAAGCGCTGACATTTCTTTGAGCAAGAATTAAGCCGCCAGGTTTGGCGGGCCTGTACCCCTCCCCTAGAGGGCGATGGCTGCGGCGGAACCAGCGAGGGGCCGGGTGGAGGGGGCAGGTGGAGGGGGCAGGGGGTGATGTGGAGGGGGCAGGGGGTGAGGTGGAGGGGGCAGGGGGTGAGGTGAAAAGGGGAGGGGGGGGGGACTTACGGCCCGCACCCCGACCGTGAAACATCTCATCAAAAGTTTCGGCAGTGACGCGTTCTCCACAAGATACTACCACGCGCAACATTTCCCGCCCCGCAGAACCCACTCGCTTGTGCCCTCCCGGCACTCCACGGCGCGGCTCCCCTGCTCCCCTCCCCTCCCCTCCCCTCCCCTGCACCTCTCCGCCTCGGTGAGCCTGGAATGAGGCCGCCCGCTGGATGGGACACAGGCTGCAATATTCCAGCGACGAGTGGTACCGCGCTCCGAGCCGCACGGCGGCTGGCCTGAAACGCCACTCCGTGTGGTCTTTGGAATCGACATCGCGGTCGTCTGGTTGCGAAACGTTGAGTCTTCTCTAGTGACATGGGCCTTTATGAAGAGTACGTTCTCTTTTCTGATTCTTTTCCCGCGTAATGACTCAGAACTTTCGAGTGGAAGAGGCGCGCGACCTGTAAACTCACTCAGCAGTCTTGAAGCCGAGACAGTTGTCGGGTGGAATTTAGAGATTGGGAGTTGCTGCTCTGACGCTCCTTCCTGCAGCCTTTTTTTTTGTGATGAAGTCTCACCTCCGAGTGCGGTGCGGCGCGGCGGGGCGTTTGCGTGTGCTCAGCGCCTCTTGAACTCTCCTGTCTGTTGCTCCGATACGCGCCACGCGCCGCCCTTTAATAAAGCAATCTGCATCAAGAATCTCTTGTGAATATTTCATGGCGGCGGCTGGAGAATTAATTCCGGGGACGTCCGACACGGGCGTGGCGGGGCGGGGCGGGGCGGGCCAGCGCGACGGGTGGGCTGGCCTCACACGGGGCCGGGAGGGGTATAAGCTCTCACTGCCTCCTTCACTTGCTTGTCACACCTCCCGGGGCATTAGACTAACTGAACATACAGATCAACATTCACTCCAAATTATCGCGGGACTCATTTCAGTGGCGCATCTTCAGTTACGAAATGCTGCCGTTATGAGCCCTAAGGGTGAGCCATCGCTTTAATGAAGTGATTGGGGAATGGAGAAATGAGCTGCTCAACAAGAAATGTGGGAGCGTCCCCCCCTTGATGCCCTATGCCCTATATATGTAAGGCAGTGACTGGCGCGGCCGGGTCGTGGAGCCCAACAGCCGCTGCCCCGCCTGCGGCTTGCGGCTCGCGTCCCTCCCCCTTCCATCTGCGACAATCAGTGGCAATGAAATTGCCGGCAGCAGCAGCGGCGTGGTCTACCGCCGCCCTGGCGCCTGGCGCGCCCTGCGGCGTGGCGCCTCTGTCTGCCCCCCCCCCCTGCCCCCCCCCTGCCCCCCCTGCCCCCCCCCTACCCCTGCCCCCCCTGCCCGCCGCTGCCTGCCTGTTTCTTTCTTCCCCACGCACTCCCCTTCTCCCCTCACCTTCCTACCTTCCTCGCTCGCGACCGCATCTCCTCAAAGATCTCTGTCGTCTCCTATCTTGACTCTGTTTCCTTCGGTGGCTTTTCACGGCTGCGCGAGGGGAAGACAATTTTGGGAATCATGTGTACATAAGCCTGGGAATCATCATCATTAAAATTAAGGGAAATAAATGAAAACTACTACAACAAAGCAGGAAACACCTGGAATCAGTTATAATCAGCCGAAATTAGCGTTTTATGTCGCTTGAAACAGTTAGAAATTAAAAGATATGGATGGGAATCATTGGGAATCAACCATTCCAGGAATCATGTGTACACATTTAAGGGGAGTGGTCGCCCCCTCGTGGCTGCACTAGTTGTCCTCAGCTGCGTGCCAAAAGTACCCTATTCAACGCAATGCCTTAGGAAGGTGTTATTTGTGAGAGCTGTTAATCAGCTCACAGCTGTTTTCAATACTGCACAATCATATATCACTCCCAGTGCAAGGGTGGTAATATTTCAAGACAATTTAATTTGTGGTACATTACCGCGCTGTTGTGCTGCTGGCAACCAGTACAGCACACGGGACATCTCTCCACGTTCTGCAGTGGTGGTAGTGCAGCTCTTCCCCCCCCCCCCTCTCTCTCTCTCTCTCTCTCTCTCTCTCTCTCTCTCTCTCTCTCTCTCTCTCTGCTCATGACGTTTATGGCACTGGCCCCGGGCTGGGTCGGGGCAGGTCCGCACCCATTCCAGAACCCTTTGTATACGTATACACGCTCGCTGTGTTTATTTGTGTCGTCTGCCTTCCCCTTGTCACCGCCTCTCTCTCTCTCTCTCTCTCTCTCTCTCTCTCTCTCTCTCTCTCTCTCTCTCTCTCTCTCTCTCTCTCTCTCTCTCTCTCTCTCTCTCTCTCTCTCTCTCTCGGCTCATCATCCAGTTGTTGCCTGGTTGCTGCGGGCTTTGTTGTAACCTTGACGTTGCTCAGCTTCTGGTTGCTGCGGAAGGATCTCTCTAACGCGAAGCATTTGCTTCGCAAGTTCTTAAATCGATCTACATGTGTGTGTCAGCTGCAAATCAAATGCTTTGTACTGCAAAGCGATCCTGCTATGCTTCGCAGCTTTGAACGATTTTTATTGTATAGTGACGGAGCCGTGCTACGCAAGCTTTCAGCAGTGGATAACACCCCCTCCCCCCCCGCTCCGCCCAGGGGGGCCGCCTGAGTGCGTGGCTCTCAAGTCACGAAACTAGTTGCGTATCGTGGAGGAGTCCATGGCGTGATACCCCACACGAGATGTCTCTCTAACTTGGCATACTCGTGCGCCAACAGTGTGGCAGCGCGGTGCACTTCGCCGCAGGTGTGCGCCGCTCTCATTACCTGATTACATATCCGTTGTGGTCTGGAGTGTTGCGGACAATATCTGGTGAATCAATGGGGTCGCGTGACAGACCAGCGGCCGGGGCGGGGCGGGGCGGGGCGGGGCGGGGCGGGGCGGGGCGGGGCGGGGCGGGGCGGGGCGGGGCGGGGCGGGGCGGGGCGGGGCCGGCGGGGCCGGGCGTGAGGACCTGTTGGCTGTGCTGTGGTCTGGTGTGTCGCACAGATAAAGAGACTCGGTGTGAATCGCAAATCATAGTACAGTAAATACAATGCATACAATGCATGCATGAAATGTTCAGTAACAGTTTTCCAAGTGAAAATTAATCAATATAGGGTGTAAAAGCTGAAGGCAGTAACCAACATTTTTCTGGCAAAACCGCACTTCTCGCGTTTTACCAATTTTCGGGTACACATTTTACTGAAGTATAATGAAGCGTTCTTGAGTGTAGAACACCCTCATGTTTTGGAGATAAGCGCGAGCTGTTCTTTTTCTTTGCTGCTCTGTTTTGTGTCTCTTTACCATAGCGCAGCGTCCCCCCGTTGCTCTGCGAAGTGTGATAATACATGTCAGTTTCGCAGTTTAAACTGGCATGTAGTATCACTCTTATCTTTGCAGAGTTCTCACTGTAATTTTAAAGAACCCACATTGTAACACGGGACTGACAACGGCTTTCCGTACCCGTATTTGAAAAACTGAGTACCGAGAGCAGATCACGCCGTACCCTCTTCTTCTTCTTCTTCTTCTTCTTCTTCTTCTTCTTCTTCTTCTTCTTCTTTTTCTTCTTCTTCTTCTTCTTCTTCTTCTTCTTCTTCTTCTTCTTCTTCTTCCTCGTCACTGAAAAATATTTCCGTAGATGTACAATATATTTTGTAATTCACTATGTACAACATATCTCGTACATGTACGACTTTACACGTTACGACTCTGTTGGCTCCACAAACGATTCTGAGTTGATATGCATAGTTATAAAAAGTTTACAATATGAATCGTAACTGTACAAGACTTCTCATGGAAAATTTTCCCGTACCGTTAGAAGAATTTCTCACAGTGGTACGGATTGAGCCAGTGCCAGTACGGCGCTTCTGAACTGTGTTCTTCGTGGCTCCGCGCTCGGCAGTTAGTCTCCAGATTTTGAAATTTATGGGTTCGGAGCCCAACGATAAAATCGCCAGTATTAAAATTTACGGTATTTCAATACACTGTGAAAAAAAATTCAAGTTGGAATTTCTGTTTTTATCATGTAATTAGTATTACTTTTCTTTTGGGTTTGAAATGTTTTTACATCAAGACAGCAAATTTTGAGATTGCAACCCTCATTTCTAAAGCACACTTATTTTAGATTCTATTTACTTACTTTTTTACCAATGCCCGCACCCGACCTCATGCGGTGCTCCTATACGGAACAGAATGCTCAGATTGCTCAGATCTTTTCTGTGGAGCTCTTCTATCTGATGACCCCGTGTTATGAAGTTTGAACTTTTTTGCATTTAGCACTGCATTTTTATTTTGGAAGAAAAACTTCACAATCTCATGAGCGTTTCTGAACTTGTCTCGAGCTTTCACTACTGTGTGATAACGGTTCGGTTCTCTGATGAACCTTAATGATGTAATTTTATAACACGTGTTTATGACTTTTCATTCCGGTACTGAACTCTCATATCCTTGGTATGAAATATCATGAAATTGGTCTGAATGGTTATGATGAAATTTCAGCTTTGTCACAAAGTTTCATCACTGTTGAACTAGTTCCACAGTCATTATTTTTAACAGTGCTCGCTTGCGTGGTGCTGCCTCTGAAGCGTCTCTTATAAAATAATAACGATGAGTTTGTTCCACCGCTTGACATTCAGCCAGATCCTCGGCTGGTGGCGGCGCCACAGAGGTGGCGCTACTCGCTCAAAGAGCCTTTGCGTTGCGCCCATCTCAATAATTCAGGCAGATAGGTCGGCGGTTCATCCCGACACGGAAACACTGTTGGCTGTCAATAGCTGAGCAACAGGGCCCGCCCTATACGGCCCCGAGGAGGCAAGAGGCGGGGTGGGGCGGCCCGGGGCGGGCAGGCGTGCCGCGAAATTGATTCTTGCCCCAAACCCTCTTGTTGCATCCCCTTATGGGTGCGCTGTCCCCGGTGTGCATAGCATACAGGGCGGGACGCAGAGAGACTCCTCGTGCGCTGCTGCATCATGCTGCAAGTTCGCGGAGCTGAGGGTCGTGTTGCGGAGAGAGTAGGATGCAAGATGCGCGGCGTTAGACTGGTTTTTTTTTCTTTCTTTTTTTTTACGCGAAGAATACGAGAAACAAATGCTTCAGTACCAAAAAATGCTTTCCAACGCTACAAAGAAATTTCTTCGCTAACTTAAGTTGTTGAAAGTTTTAGAATGATTAATTGAAAATCCTATATTTTCCTTGAGAGACAAGGAACAGTGCTGCACCCAGGAGAATGTAGGCCTACTCTAATAATCATTCCTCCAGTACATTGGACGCTCTATCTTAAATCACCTGAGTGTGATTACATCGCAAATATAAACTATTTGAGAACAAATTGGGTTTGATTTGAGCACGTACAGGCAAGTACCCAGGAACTTGAACAATTGTCAAGTCGACGCGTCCTAAGAACAAAGTCCGATCTGTTTGCGGGCGTTTCAACAAAGTCCGATCTGTTTGCGCGCGTTTCAACAAAGTCCGATCTGTTTGCGTGCGTTTCAACAAAGTCCGATCTGCTTTCGGCCGCGCTCGGGTGGTGGATGTTAAGATCTCTGTGACAATTCTGTTACTGTATCTTTGCCTATCATTTTTTTGTATCAGCTTTTCTTTAATCTTTTAGGATCACGTAGCATCCATTACTTTTTCTCTTCTGCTAATATTAACGAACATATATATAAAATAAGCCAGCGCTGCAGAGCGCGGCTGAAAGCAGATCGGACTTTGTTGAAACGCACGCAAACAGATCGGACTTTGTTGAAACGCGCGCAAACAGATCGGACTTTGTTGAAACGCCCGCAAAAAGATCCGACTTTGTTCTTAGGACGCGTCGAAGTACCCAGGAACTTGAGCAGTTCAAGTCCCGGGCACTCGATTCAAGTATATACATGGCTTGATTCAAGGACACGCTATTTTGGGTGTGCTGGTCAAGATATCAGCGCGTCCCCTCTTCCCCTCACCTCTCACCACACACACACAGCACCCGGTGCATCGGTCGAACAAGTTCCCCGAAACGATCCGACAACGCTTTAGCTCTACTTATTCAAGCTCGTTTGACCGCCAAGCACATGCGGTTCGTTCGTTCGACTAAAATCTTGTCGGATCGGCGAGCGAGCGGCCCATTAGCCCAGAGTAGGTGAGAGGTGCAGAGGGGAGTAGGTGCGTGTGCAGCGGACTGTCAATCGAGCGTCTCATACGATAGGTGGAGGGAGACAGGGCATAGCATGCTGTCTCTCTCAGAAGCTTTGTCGGATCAGGCGACTCGACCCTGGCAGGGCTCTGGCACTCAGCCACTGCCCCCCGCCCTTTACCTCACAGCAGCGACTTGGCGGGGCTCGTGTGGAACCAGTCACAGACTCCACTCAGTCAGGTGGTAGAATGAGCCGAGTGTGGCCGAGCCCTCTGCGGTCGTGTCTCGGGTCTGAGAGGCCCAGAGGGCGAGCCTGCCTCCTGGCTCCCGGCTCCGGTGCGGAGTAGGGCGAGCGCGTACAACGCGGCCGTGGGACTCGTGAGCCTAATGAGATACTGTCTCGGATGTGGAAGTTGGAGTTGAAGTGTCCGTGGGGTTTGTCGCCCGCACTAACCTTCCCAAATCGCTGCCGCAACGTGCGTGTCCTGCCTGATCTTGTCCCTTTCGTCAGCTCGGAAGCCGAGTGTTTCGGCTTCCATCGGCGATTCGAGAGAAGAATGTCGGTTGAATACGCTCATGCGGCCTGCCCCATATTCCGGGCACGGACGCCCCGCGGCCCCTGAAGGCCGGGCGCTGTGCCTGTCTCGCCTGAGCGCGAATCAGCTCGGCGGAGGCTGCGTCCGGAGCGAACACAGGCCGCGCACTCTCTCACTAGCGAGCGGTCCAGCCGCCCCCCTCGGAGGCGGCCGCGCGCCCCTCTCGCTCCCCCCAATGAGGCTGCCCTGCCCTGCCCTGCCGTGCTGTCGCGTCGTTCGCCTGGAAAGTATCAATTTGAGCCGTGCGGAGCCGGACCAGCCCAGGCCGGGGGATAAACGTATTTCACATGCGCCCGCAATTTATTCCCTCCTGCCTCGTTTTATTTATTTATTTTATATTTTATTTTTCTCCTCTTTTTATGGTATCTCGCTTCGATCTGTCATCGCGGATGTGGGTCCCTGCAGTGAGGCGTTGTGTGAGGGGTAGCGGGCGCTGTTCGGTCTGCGTGTAACTCGGCTGTGGTGAGAGCAGCCTGAGGCAGTGAGCAGCTTTAATAGAGCAAAGCCTTGAGACTTAAATTAGCAAATTTTCTTAAATTTTGCGCCCTTGAATACGTCAGGAAATGACCACGCTAGGACCAAAGTTGCAGCGGCGACTCCCCGGCAGGACTATCTGAATGGTGATAGCGTAGTTACGTTGATTTGGTGCTGCGCATGTAGATGCAGCTGACAGTAGTAAACTGTAAAATTGTGCACACTAAAAGTTTATGTAGATTTTTTGCGCACATTTATGCACTGAACTACACATGCACAATTATGTACAATTTTGTGCACAATTATGCATAAATAGTACATAATTAAGCACGAAGATTTCTGCAAATCGTTTTTGGTACAAATTTGTGCAGAATTACGAATAAATTCATGCAAAACTATGGACGAATTTGTGCAGAATTTGGTATGTGTAGTTCTGTGCATTTGAATGCACAAAATAGTACATTTACATTTAGTGTGTGCCTCTCTTTTGCATTCCCTGCCTCTCTTTTGTCTCCTCTTTCTTTCTTTCTTTCTTTCTTTCTTTCTTTCTTTCTTCTCTCTCTCTCTCTCTCTCTCTCTCTCTCTCTCTCTCTCTCTCTCTCTCTCTCTCTTGTCCTCCTTATTCACCGCCCTTTTGAATCTGATTACTTTTCCCACCACGTTCCTAATAGGATGTGCCCTCCGCGATGCAGCCCACTTCGGCCGCGTTGGCCCTGCTGATTGTATTAAGCTATGAGCAGCAGCGACATAAGATTTTTTTGTCACTTTCAGAAAATTTGGAAGACGAATCTTGCATGCTAGCTTCTACGGACAACAATTTTTGTTTTGTTTCTAAATTTGCCACATTTCTCCTTATTTGTAATTGACAAAATGATGTGGTTGTTAATTATGATCGGTATTGTAAATTTACGGTTGCCTCTTCTTGTGTTCGTTTAAGAATGAGAGGTCTATCAGTGTGATTACATTATCGTAATTTTGTAAAATTATTAGTGTTACATTTTATAATATTATTAAGACATGTATGTATAAAATAATAATAATAAGCACAAACTTGTGAATTGTTCACAATTTGATATCGGACCACTTCCTCACATTTTATCATGTGAACTTTTCCCATATTCCCTGGAAAGAGTGATCGGGTCACAATCTCAGTTTTGACGTGGTCTTGTCATTAAAATAAGAAACAGTGCAATTACTTATATGTTTTTTCTTTATTGTGGCACTCTTTCAGCGGTGCTGGGAGAATGGATAAAGCCCGCCCCTGCTGAAGCCACAACCAGCCTATCACACCGCTGCGAGCTCTCCGCGCCTCGGGGCGTGCAGTGCATGGCAATGTTGTGAGGACTGTGCGGGCAGCCTGGCCGAGCCTGGCACTGCGCCCACACACCCACAGCATTGTTTGTCTCGATGAAGCTTTTGAGAGAGTCGTGTTTGGGATAATGGAACTTACATATAGTGTCAGGTGCCTTGCCTGCTTTACTTTACTTTACTTTACTATATATTATTTTTGCTATTTGTGGCTGTGGCTGTCTTGCATCACGTGTATTCTGTTATTGCTCAGCTCTTTGCGACTGACAACGCACACACTACGGAGGGGTGCGCGCGCCAGGGTAGGGGGGCTTTCTTCCTGTCTGCTAAGGCTGTTCCTGGGAGTCACAGGAGCGCACAGGTAAAGGATAGTGGCATGAGAGAGCAGCTCCTGCGCAGAAGAGATGGGAAACACACGTACTCTCTCTCTCTCACAAACACACGCGCGTACTCTCTCTCTCACACACACACACGCGCGCGCCGGAGAGAGAGGGAGAGAGAGTTTTACTAGTTTGGGCCAGGCCTCGTGGTGAGAGATAAGGCACAAAGAAAGGGGTGAGCTTTGTGTCCGTCATATTGTGTTTGCTGTGTTTTTCTCGTGGTCGACCACACTGTGTGGCGAGCAGGGCGGGGTGCTGCCAGCGAGCTGCGTCCTAAAAAAAGTTGTCTGAATGGAGCGCACGGGCGCGGCCACGGCGCGTGTTCTGCGTGCGGCCAGCTCTCACTGTTTCTCTTACACGCTCTCGCACCGACTTTTCTCTCTCTCTTTTTTTTTTTGTTTTGTTTCCTCTCCAACGTAATGGATCAAAGTCAGCGTTCTTGTTGACGACGGTAGCCCTGTAACGAAAAGTGCGCTGAAAAAATTGTAGAGGACTTTTTCGATGTCTGGTTAGAAAATCTTTTTATTCAGCATTTTACATAAGGAATAGCAATGTCTAAACCACACGACCGAAATGTCCGGGTCTGCGGGCGCAGGGCACGGCAGGGCACGGCAGGGCACGGCAGGGCACGGCAGGGCAGGGCACGGCAGGGCACGGCGGGGCACGGCAGGGCACGGCAGGGTGCAACCTTAGGGCTTCCCGTCCCTAACGTGGTCCACCCAAACTGGGACTATGCATAATTTATACCGCCAAGAGCAGCAACGGTCCTTTGACCAATGCCAGGAATTAACCGCCCCCTCAACCCGACCTTCATTAGCTGTATATTACTTAATGTTCAGGAAATTGGAAGGAATTTCCTTAAGCTAAAAATGGAGGAATGCACGTACCTAATCCCTTTGCATCGCCAGGAGACGACAACTGTTTCCATCTGAGTAACCAACTAGCGAAACGAGTCATAAGGGCAATCCTGGTTGAGACTGCTCCCCCGCTCCAACCCCCATTGGTGCCCCCGCCGAGTTAAAGGAAGGGGGAGTGATAAATGCCTCTGGTCAGCCGTTCTGTGGCCCGGGGCGGGGCGGGGCGGGGCGGGGCGGGGCGGGGTGGGCTGGGGTGGGGCGGGGCGGCCGCTAGGGAGATGGGGGTCACGCCCCGCTGCCGGTCGCTCTGCGCGCCGCAACGCTCCATGGGCGCGCTGTGCTGATGACCCCCCCCCCTCTCTCTCTCTCTCTCTCTCTCTCTCTCTCTCTCTCTCTCTCTCTCTCTCTCTCTCTTCCTGTCACTTCCTTTGTCATCATGACGCTGACAGCAGTGCACCTCCTGAACAAGGCGCCTGATCGCGTTCGGAACTCTCTTCTCCCTCTCACATTCTTCTCCCTACCCCGCACCCTCTCCCCCACTCTTTCTCTCCTCTTCTTCCTCCTCCTCTCCCCACCCCGCACCCTCTCCCCCACTCTTTCTCTCCTCTTCCTTCTCCTCCTCTCCCCACGCCGCCCCTCTTCCCCCTCCACTCGGGCAGATATATCGCCGCAGCTCCAATCGCTCTCCAAGCAGCATCTGCGTCGTTCAATTTGATTGTCCCTGCCGGCTATAAGGACGGGGTGGCGGGGCCGGTCGGCGAGGGGCGGGCTGCTGCGGCAAGGGGGTGGGGGTGGGGGGGTGAGGGGTTAGTGAGCGATTGGAGGGAAAGGAAAGACAGAATGAAAGTTGGTGGCGTACGTTTCAAGTCACAAACGCAACCCAACTTTGGAGCGTCATTTCCCGATGAAGGAGAAATGCGCCTCTTTTCGTTGCTGGGCTGGGTTGGTTTAAATTGCTAAAGGGCACGTGAACAGCCCGTAGTTTTGGCGTACGCAGAAGTCCGTCGAGTAAGGACGTAGATCGCACGTCACATTCTAAATGACCATGGACATTTTTGTAACTAGCACCGAACGATTCTGCACGTCACTAACTAGATACAATTTTCACCTCTTAATTGTGTGGAGTTAGTTACAAATTGTGTGGAGTTGGTTACAAATTGTAACTACCTGTACACAATAATGCATATCTTGCCTAGTGACGTACAAAGTCGTTGATAGTTACAAAAAATGTCCATTGACATTTAGAGTGACGCCGGTTTTGCCGTGTGGACGACAAGCTCTCGAGCTTGAAGCCCCTGTGGAGAGCAGGGTAGGCTGTACCGCTCCGCTCATCTGTTGGGCGGGCTGCCTACACCGCGTTTCGCAGGCGTTTGCACATCAGGACCCTTTAATCGGTACTGAAGTATGGTCGTGGTCGAGTCGTGATATCGGGATGGTGGGAAACCAGGCGAAATAACCGGTGTCAGCATATGTACAAAATATTAAAATTGTTTGATGTAGACTTGCCTTTCTACCTATCGCATTTTGCTCCCGCGTCTACTTGCTTCAGAGCTGCGCATTCAGTCGTTAGAGACTCAGAGGCTCCGTGTTAATTTCTCTACTCAACCGAATTAGTCCTCTATTGAATGTTTCCTGGTTTCGTCTTTTCGTACTTTCTTGCAATGGGCCTTTTTTTAATTCTTTTTCTTTATTTTTTCTTCTTTTTTCTTCTTTTCTTTTGAAATAGCTCATGGAAATTAACCGTTTCTCTTGTGACCTTTCCCCGTTGTGCTTATCGACCTTATCCTCCGTTTAACTTCCAGTCTGCTCTTTTCATTGTTTCCCTATTGCCAGTCAGCAGAAGGAGCAGCCCCGACCCGCGACCGAGGGGGCATCACGGAGAAAACGACGTCTTGGTTTCCAAGCAGTTTTGGGAAAACCAAGCAGCTTTTATGCCGAAAATACAGAGGGTGTCCGGGGCTGCTTAAAAAAACAGAACGAAGTTTTTCCGTGATCCTTTCGAGTATTAGTAGGATCACTTGTTAATCTATATAAGTAATTGTGCTGGCCGTGAGAGGCAACTTTATATGCTTTTCTTAGTAAAATCCCTGGAAATGTCTGTTTTCGTCATGCAATATAGTGGTAATAGGTAAAGGCTGATTTTGCAGAATGACAAGACAGGTGAGAAAAGGGGAAGGGTCGTGGAGGCCACGCGTGCTCAAAAATTATCTTGTGATTAGTTGATTTGATCCCATCGAATTGGTAAAAGAAGATAACCTTTTCCGATTTCCTGAAAAATGAAGGATTTTGGAGCTGCACCCTTCTTCTACTTTTCAGATTAAGTTCATCAGTTCCCTCGCCTTTCTGTCCGAGGCATACGGAACTCGAATGGGTGGTAAAATACGTTTTCACTCTGGAGTGGTTCTATACGTTTGTCCCCTTGCCATAATAATATCTCATAAATGGCTGCGTACCACTTTTTTTTTAATTCATATAAATAAAGAAAATTTTCTTTCGCGTGCCAATTAAAAGTTTAGGCCAAATGGCGTGGGACTGAGCAGCCGGTGATCGAGCGCCCTGGATTTCCCTAATCTCCACTGAAAAGACTCTTCGTTTTTTAGCCCGCCCTTCTGCTTTGAAAAAGCATAAAAGCGGGCTTATGCAAACGACCTCGTGTCTGTCTGTGTGTCTGTCTGTGTGTCTGTCTGTCTGTCTGTTCCACTAGAAGGAGATGAGCTAGAGACTTGAAATTTTCAGGGTGTCTACAGTTTTACTTCTAGACAACGAAACGCCTACGGCAAATCCTGCCAACCCTCATTAAGGCACTGAAAAAAATTATAAAAGTTTTCACGGAATTAAAAAAAATAAAAAATTATTCAACTTTTTCCAACCCCGTCGACCCGTACCTCTCCGGAAGCGTCTTTTCGCGTCTAGTTCAATGGTGCACACCGTTTTACGAAAAAATGGACCCAGCTCGCGACTACACTGTAAAAAGCACCCGTAATTGGTCCAGTTTTCAACTTTTCTCAACCCCATCGACCCGCACCTCTCTGGAAGCGTCTTTTCGCGTCCAGTTCAATGGCGCCCACCGTTTTTCGATAAAAAGGACCCAACTCGCGACTACACTGTAAAAAGCACCCAAAATTGACCCACTTTTTAACTTTTACGCACCCCATCGACCCGCACCTCTCTAGAACCGTCTTTTCGAGCGCAATTCAGTGGTGCCAACCGTTTTTCAATTTCCAGTGTTGCCAATCGTCAAAACTCAAACATTTCGATTATTTTCGACATTTCTCGATATTTTCCGATATTTTCGACATTTTTCGTTGTTTTTCGAAATTTTTTGATATAATTCGACATTTTCGATATTTTTCGACATTTTCGATAATTTTCGATATTTTTCGATAATTTTCGATAATTTTTGATATTTTTTGACATTTTTGATAATTTTCGATGTTTTTTGATATTTTGCGACATTTTTGACATATTCCGACATATTTCGATATTTGTAAACATTTTTGAAAATTTTTGATATTCTTCGACATTTTTCGACATTATCCCTCATTTTTCGATGTTTTTCGACATTATCCATATTTTTCGATAGATCTCAACATTTTTGAGATATTTCGAGATTTTGCGACATTTTTTACGAATTTCTACATATTTCGACAATTTTCGACATATCTCGACAATTTTTGAAATTTTCGACACCCCTCGACGTGTATACCATTAAAATTGGTTCGACGAGCGTAATTCAGTGTTGCCAACTGCTGCCAAATAAAGTCCGAGTTCGGCCGTTCCATCTGAGGCCGAACTCACGTATTTCGACATTTTTTCGAGATTTCCGACTCCCCTTTTTTGCCGAGTAACTGACCGTTTAGTCACTATCGGCACGTTTTCAAAGCAGAAGGGAGGGCTGTAGTTTCGGTGGTTCACCGTTACAAACTGCCTCTTTCCGAAGAGAATGCCTTTACGGGCCGCAGGCCCGATCATTTACATGCTAAGAGAACGTTCTGTGTTACTTAGGGGTCGGGCCGAAGGCCCGACCGAACGCCGCCGGCAGGCCAAGCAGGCACGCCCCCTGCTGAACGGAGTTGCCTGCGTAGCAAAGCGGAGCTGGCAACGACGTTTGGCGGAAGGGCGGGCCTGCTTGTTATTTGCTACTCTTTCATACTATTGAATGATTTCCTATGCAGAAATGTGTGCAGCGTGCTTCCATCGCTCAGGAAAAGGTCTAAAAATCACCTCCATGTTCTTATAGATGACCCCAGCATTCATATTTTCCCAAAATAACGACATCCCCAGTTTGTCCTTGTTGGTTTGTCTTTTCTGACGATTCTTTTTCTCTCATCTTTTGCAGACCTTTCGCCATGGCTTCCCGTACCAGCCCACGGCAATGGCGTTCGACCCCGTGCAGAGGCTACTGGCTGTGGGCTCCAAGAATGGCTCTCTCAGAATGTATCCTTCACCCGCTTAGGAGTAGGCTCTGAGCCTGTGCGTAGTACGACAGGAGTCATGGAGTCAGTGGGGTGTCTTCAGGGTAGCAGGAGGACTGTTACAGTTAAACAGACTTATTTATCCTCGCGTTACCCACGTTCATCGCGCACCGAAACAACTCCCTTCGCATCTTCAACCCTCCTCCCCCCTTTTTTTTCTGTCGTTCCCTGAACCGACAACTCTAGAGGTAAGTTCTTTAGGTCTGAGCGGTCATGTTGATGTCCTTGATTATCCAGGAAACGCTGTGAATGTGTGAATGTGTGTGTGGGAGGAGGAGAGAGAGAGGCGTTTGCCTAAATGCGAGTGGGATTGGTCCGGAGCGGCGCGGTGAGCACGTGGGTTACCTGCGGTTAAGCCCAAAGCCGCTCCCCCCGCCCGCACAGGCGCGCGCGTCCGTTGTGCCAGCTGATAGATGAGCAGCACCAACTCGTGCTGCTAGAGGAACAAAACCGTCAGAGACAGGGAGAGAGAGATTACAGAGCAGGGGGAAGTGAGAGGCGAGATGAGGCGGTCGTGTCCGAAGAGTGGATGGGTTTAGGGTTGTAAATCTCGAGAAAAGAGAAACAGAAACTAGAGCGTGACGGGGCGGGTGGCTGCTTTGCACTTGGATTCTCTAATTGTGAAGAAGTAACTGCTGTCGTTAGGATCAGCGCCTGTGCCCGCTCTCCCCACCACCACCACCGCCTGCCTTTTCCAGAGAGCAGCATTATACTGGGCTTTTGTCCAAAATCGACTTCGATCCGGGAATATTTTAGTGAAGGGGTCTGTGAGATCCGCGGCAGTCCTGCGAGGGGGGCCCTCCTCCATCTATTTTGTCGAGAGGCTTTGACGCTGACAGTGCCGAGGAGGACGGCGATAGCAGAGACGTCTCGCGGCCTCGCCCAATCACTGCCATCTCGAGCTGGGCGTGGGGAGGGGGGGGCGGGGGGGCCGGGAAGGGGGGCCGGGAAGGGGGGCCGGAGGGGGCCGGAGGGGGCCGGAGGGGGCGCGTCCGGGCACCGCCGTGCCGCCCGGAGGAGAGCGAGCTTGTCGTCATCTTCTCGTGGCCGCCGCGCACCTTACTCGAGGGGGAAGTCTTAATATAAGCCGATCCGGCCGATCCGTTCATCAATCCGGCAACCCCTTTCGCTCCGCCTCGCCCCGCCCCCGCACCCCTCTCACCTGCAATAGAAGCGGAAATTGCCTCGACTTACAACACCCGCGGCTGCTCCACACCTATTGCCCCCCCCCCTCCCCCCCAAAAGCCCCTCCTGACTTGCCGCTCTTACTGCGGAGGTGAATACTCCGGCGCGGCCCGCTCGGGACGTGACCCGCCTCCACTGAGCCGGTGCTGGGAGATGTGCCCAACCCTGCCGCGCACTCGCGCGCACTGCCTCCCCCCACCCCTGCCTGCCTGTCTGCCTGCCTGCCGTGCGTTTCCAGTATTCGTGTCCCACTTCTTTGTTTTATTCTTTTTCCGCTTCCTCTGCTGGCTGACATAACGTCTCTTCCTAGAATGTTTTCACAGGGATGTCCTGTAGGAACTTTGTTGGATCTCGGGATCGGCATATGGTTCGTCTACTTTTTTATAAGATAAAATCGCACTGAGGGAAAAAAAATTAATGTATGTATGTAACTTTCTATTCTATGTACCTCTTTACTGCATGGTTACTGTTTTGTCGAAAAGACATCGGACGGACGGACCCCACCAAAAAGGAGCAATGGTGCTCTGAACGTCCTTCAATAGCTGCGTGGAGTCCCTAGCCGCCCGCTGCGGCCGTATCCCTTATTCTGGCTGCGGCGAGACTGGTGTCAGACGTGTCACTCGCCACGCCCCGCCACGCCCCGCCACGCCCCGCCACCTCGCCGCGGGGCAGCCGCTCCCCCCTTGAGGTGTATTGTCTAAGCTTGCTTGTTTGGCTGCAGACGTGTCCCGAGGGGGGTGAGGTGGGGTGGGTGGGACCCAATGAAGTCACGTATTTAGCTCGGGGCGGGGCGGGGCGGGCCGGAGCATGGGGCTTGGTGTCACATCCCTCTCGCAGCCAGCCGATCCATCGCTTGCGGGAGTGTTGCGCGCGGGGTGTGTGTGTGCGTGTGTGTATGTATATGTGTGTGTGTGTGTGTGTGTGTGTGTGTGTGTGATGCGGCTATTCGTGTCGCTGGCGTACGTGTATTTGTGTGGTACGTTTCACACCCAGTTCCTAGAGTAAACCCCGGCCCGCGGAGGCCCGGAGGGGCACGGGTAGGACTCTGAGTTGGGGTGGGGTCCCCTCTGTGAGCCCAGCCCGGCTGTCCCGGGCCGAGATTGGGCTCGGAGCCGCGTAGGCACGGCGCGCGGCGGCCGCGTGGCGCGGGGCGCCGGTGCGGGGCGGGACCCTCTGTCCAGAGCCTGAAGCCTGGGCCTGGGGCTCCCTCCTGGGTGGGGGAGTCATGTTAACGATGAGGGTGCGGTGTGGCATGGCGTGGTCTGCCCGCTCACTTTGCGCCCCGCGATGCCTCGCCCTGCCCCCTCCCCGGTCCGTTTCACGGGAAATCACTGTGAGAGAAATCGTACCTCACACAACTAAACAATGATTTTGAAATAATGGTTTACGGTTTTCGTTGCCGTACATCACTAATTTATCCTATACCGGGTAAATTTTAGTACAATATTTTATTGTACTTCGAAAAAACGGTAAAAAATTGTAGTTAAATTTGGTTAAAGTGTAGTTTTTTCTCACAGTGATAAGCGGATCAGCTGGATATGCACTACGTGAACTATTAGCTTCCCTAGCTGATTTTTTTTGCTCTTCCGGAAAACGCTCGATTTGGTAAAGCAAACGCTATTAGCTTTACAGGGCATAAATTAGCGCAGCTAGGTAGTATTTTCTTCTGGTGCCATTAGCTGATATATTAGCTGTAATAGCAAATCTTTTATTTTAGGCACGAAGTAGCCTTAGTTCACTGTTGCAAAGCCATTTCAAAGCTATCGGCCAATTTTGAGAAATTTCGATCTGAAATCTCCGTTTCTATAGTGGTACTCGACTTGTCACGGGAAAGTGGCGTGGAAGGAGAGCCGAGCCGAGCCGGCATTGTTATTGCAGGTGCTCGAACCCCCGGCGCGGCGCGCGGGGCGCAGGTGAGGAGGACCATGGCTGGGGACCTGCTGATTCGAGTCATAGACATTAGTTTAAAAAAAAAAAAAAAAGTTGAAAGAACGCGTCAAAATAAAAATGTCAATTTCACTGTGAGAAAAACCGTACCTCATACAACTAAACAACGGTTTTGAATTTACGGTTTACGGTTTTCGTTGCCGTACATCACTAATTTACCCTGTACCGGGTACACTGATAAAACAAATGTTTAGTTTCTATACATCATGATGTATAGTTTGCAATTCTATACAGGAAATGATGTATAGCAGGAACTAAACATGACAAGATGTTTAACACCTATACACTTCGCAAATGTTTAGAGGTTAAACATTTTGTGATGTATAGAAGTATACACTTGGGCGAGGCTTCACATGGAAAAGCATAGGGACACCACTCTGCGCCAAGTGTATAGCCAACTGAGCACTTGCAAAGTGTTTAGAAAATAAACATCTGCTGATGTATAGTATGAACTAAACATGATATAGTGTTTAAGTATGAAACATTAGCAGTTAAACATCATTTGATGTTTAGAACTATACATTTGTTTTACCAGTGTACAATTTTAGTACAATATTTTATTGTACTTCGAAATAACGGTAAAAAATTGTAGTTAAATTGTAGTTTTTTCTCTGTGTTAGTGTTAGAAAATTCGTTTGCACAAAGAGCCGACAGTTCAAAAATCAAGCTGATCGGACAATTCCTTTCTGAGAACCTAATTTCTAAATCGTTCGAGCGGGAGAGCTCAAATTTGGCATGACCTTTATTTGTGACGCTTAGGCTATCAATCATTGAGGGAAACAAATATTTTCACCTAAAATAATGGAAAATTTTAACTCAATTCCTACACAGACCATCCACCGGAATATCTTATGTAAATAAAATATAAATGAATTTTGTGTCCACCAGGATTTTCTGAAATCGTAGTTTTTCGTGTTCGCGTTGCAGTGTAGCGCTAGTGCGCGACACAGACCTGCGGAATAATTTATGATTGCGAAAAGACGACTTACCTGGGAGCACTTATTTAAGTATTCCCTGTGTGAAGGGAGGTAATCGCAGGTGGAGCCTGGGCGTGCAGCCCTGCCAGCCTAAGCGCACGTAGCGCACTCCCCTGTCCCTTCAGCCCCCTCACGGGGACGCTGTTTCAGATTACGCTATAAATTTCAATAAAACCCTTTTTACTGTCACCTTTAAATGTAAAGTCACGACGTACGCCAAAGTTTTTATTAACATTGTTTTTTATTTTCATGAAAAGCTAACAGTCTGTTTCTAATCATCCTTAACGAAATCCTCCCATGAAAAAGGCTACTCTATAAAAGGTAGAACTCAAATTTAGACGTTGTTGGGAAATCCATTTGCCATAGTTAGCAAGCGCCTTGGTAAACGCCCGATCCGTCCTCGACGTCAATGTGTCGCCTGGTCGACACACACTGTAATCTGTGAACACCTTGAGGAGGTTCAATACTGCAAAAATCTTACACTTTAAAGTACACAGTTCATACCATTTCGATAATTACGGTACCACCTTAGCTGTCCGCGGTATACTTCTTACTGGGAAATTTCCTTGTCAGAAGATTTTCAGAAGATTTGCTACTTTCTTGAAAATGAGTTCTGAAACGCACTTGAGCTGTAACGCACACAGTATACAGCCAGATTCCGTCCGGGCCGGGATGGGCCGCTGCCCGTCCAGCTCGGCCGCCATGCTCTGAGGCGGGAGCGGGGAGGGGAGGGGGGGGGGGGAGGAGGAAGACTCGGAGAGGCGCTGGCCAAATATTGATACGCTCTGCTCCCCCCTGCCGCTGCAGCGCGCTGGCCAGGCTCACCTCAGCTCAACGCGTATTTGAACTGATGTGCTCAGAGCGCCTGGCGAGGGTTTTCGCGACCAGCAGCAATATTCCTTTATTGCTTTTTTTTTTTTCTTACGAGGGGCGCTAAACGGTTATGTCCAGACCCGCGATAATGCTACATCATGATGTAGAAATTTCAGCTTGAGGTGCGCCGCGCATTCGATTCCTTTCTCGGTGAAGTCGTGTTGCGGCCTTTCAAATGAAAAGATTGGCTCGGCAGCAAAACGGTGCGTCGCTCACGAGGAACCATCCCGATAGGTTGGACACATTACAGATCCCAAGTTAGCCAACTCGATACTGGATTCCTCAAAACTTTTGAAATCTTTTCAACGTTTTATACCGCGACTGGGGCTGATGGCGGCAACCACCAACGAGAAAGTTTCCCTGAGCAGCCAGGGGACCCGATGCTCCAGGAGTGCGGTGGTGGGGGGAGGGCGGTGATTGAGAAATGCCAAACCGGACAGGTGGTGGCGTGGCGAGGTGGGGCGTGGGGAGCGTCCCTGGCGGGGCGGGGCGGGGCGGGGCGGGGCGGGGCGGGGCGGGGCCGGGCGGGGCCGGGCGGGGCCGGGCGGGGCGCGCCTGTTGCTCGGGCCGCCCGAGCCCCTCCTCGCTTGCTTTCCATTCCACTGGACTTAATGACCCGAGGGAAAGAAAAGGCTTAGGCTCCCGGGGAGCGGGCCTGCGGGCCTTGGGCCTTATCACCCTCCCTTTATGCCTATCAGCTCTTCTTGATTGATTACCACTTTGAGTTATGTAGTTTATGTACTGCAGTTATGTCCGGGAGGGGGGGAGGGGGATATTAGGCACCCATTGACAGATTGAGGTTGTAAGGAAGTCTGGTGTTTAAAATGCAGAAATACGTCAAGACGCGACAACTGTTGTTGTGATGAGTAATGAGCAGAGGAAACCTCAGCTTTCGCCGCCAAAGACTACTTTTTAGGCTTATTGATGCTAGAAAGTTCCAATGCTGGCACGCTTAGTACGCACGTCTTTTTTTAAGAATTCGGATCCAACAGGTGAGGGCAGACTGCTTCCTGGTCTCAACCCCTTCTGTTTCTTTCTCTCCTCGCTCTTCCTCCTTTTCCTTCCTTTGCTATCTCTGCCTTTCCCCTTCTCTCCCTGCATCCCCCTGCTCTTGCCGGCTGGGTGTTCTGGGAGGGTGAACCCATATCGGATTCCGATAGACATCTTCCTTCCCCCACCGAATTACCTCCCATCACGTTCTCCACCTCTCTCTCTCTCTCTCTCTCTCTCTCTCTCCCCCGGTTTGTTTTATCTCCCTCTCTCTTTTACTCTCCCTCTGTTCCTATTCTTAAAGCGCACGGCGTCGTTGAGGCGGCAGCTTGTGACATTGCGTTGTACTCGCAGCTTGCTTCCCACGAGGGCTGCGCCTGGGCGCGCCTGCCACCCCCCTCCCCCCACCCCCGCCTCCCTCTCCCCGATCGCCATATAACCTCCCTTTCCCCCTGCTCCCGCATGTCCCCCGGCGTCGACCAGCAAAGCTTATGCGGACGACTTCGCTCTCCAGTTTGGCATTAGCATCACGCTTTTCCATGCGTTTTCTCTCCCTATTTCTCTTTCACTTGACTCTCCCCAACTCCTTTTGTGGACCTCGCGCCCTGCCCTAGTTCCCCACTTTTCGCAATCCCACACCTCCTCTCACAACGTGTCAACAGTGAGACGGCCTTTTATAAAATATTACTTTATATTTTCTTTGTAAATTTTGGGGGTTTTCTGTCATCCGTAACAGAAGCCCAGTTTTCCTCGGGAGGCTTGAGCTAAGTCATATCTCGGTGCTGCGGGCCAGGCCGACTCGACTCCCCTTCCCCCAGCCACTGGGGGGTGCCGCCTCCCCCCCCCCCCCCTACCCCCTGTGCAGGAGGGAGGGGCGCTATCCTCAAGCGCGCTATTCTACGGCCCCGCACACCCAAACGGACAGCAGGCCAGGATACTGGCCAGCCCCTCCCACATCTCCCCGGAGCTCCGAGCCGAGCCGAGGGTCTCCCGTCGGCCAACAGAGGGCCTACGGCGCCTACGGCCCGCTACCATATTTATCGATGTTCACTGCCATGCCTGTAGCGGGGCTGGCGAGCCCTAAACCTCTCGTCCAATTTCTCCTGTCACGTAGTCGATTTAGCTCCGCCCTCCGCCACAAACTTGCCCCTTAAATCCCCGTGATGAACATCCCCCTCTGCCTGTAGGTAGCCAGCATACTTTGGATAGCGGAGGCGTGGCTGGCGAATGTATTGTAGGCGCCTTTGTCGTGTTCAAAATGGATGATAACGTGAAAGGCCAGGTTCTGCTGAGGGTAAGAAGCCAGCCACTTTGTTTTGTCGTTCGACGTTTTTCCTCCTATAGCTCGGTCGGGTCGGGAGACTACGCCAAGTTTGTCGTGGTCTCGCTGCCGCCCAGCGGGGGTCTCGGCGGGAGCGCGCCAAGGGGTACGCTGGTTCTAGTTGAGGTGGGCGGGGCGGGGCGGGGCGGGGCGGGGCGTGCTCGGGGTCGGGATTGTGAGCACCGTAGAGGGAGCAGTGAGAGGCGTTCCATTTGTCGCCCCGCCAGAGCCCCCCTGGGAACCTCGCCAGCGCCCCGCCACGCCACGCCCCGCCCCGCCCCGCCCCGCCCCGCCCCGCCCCGCCCCGCCCCGCCCCGCCCCGCCCCGCCCCGCCCCGCCCCGCCACGCCCCGCCCCGCCCCGCCCCGCCCCGCCCCGCCCCGCCCCGCCCCGCCCCGCTCCGCCCCGCCGCGCCCCGCCCCGCCCCGCCCCGCTCCGCCCCGCCCCGCCCCGCCCCGCCTCGCTCCTCACCGCCACGTGTGGCAAACGCGGCCAAATATCGGCGGATAAGCCGGCCAGCCACAACGACTCGCCGTCGTCGCTATTGGGATGGCTTGCAGGGGCGCTACTTTGTGCTGCCGGCACGCACCACGTAGACGGGGCAAACGAGGACTGAATTCCAGAACGTGTTTCGTGTAAAAGTTTTACTGCGGCATAAAATATTTCTAAAGCTAAACATGCACCGCCTCGACCTCATTTGCTTTCGCGATGAAGCTCCTCGCGACGTGTAGGGTCCTTAGGCACTCCCCGTCCTGCTTGTTTCCTTGACTCCGGCGTCAGTGTGGGCCGCCCCGGCGTGGACGCCTCCATGCGGCACGAGACGGACTCCGCCGTGATCCAGCTCCAGTTCCTCGTCAACGAGGGCGCGCTCCTGTCCGCCACCGCCGACGACTCCATTCACCTGTGGAACTTCCGGCAGAAGAGGCCGGAAGTGGTGCACAGCCTCAAATTTCAGAAAGAAAAGTAAGTTGAAGCAGCCGTATCGGTGGGTGACCAATTCCATTAACTTGATATCACACGTGATTCAGAACAAAAAAATAAAATCAAACTGGGACTTGAATTTCACTTTATCAGTATTTGGAAACTTTGGCAATATTTTCCACTGGGGCGATAGCCGTGGCGTGCCTACCGCACTGTAAACAATAATGGCATTAATAATTTAATTACTGGCGATTCCGCAGTTGAGTACCGTACCTGTAAATTTCAAAATCTTGAGACTAGCAGCCGAGTACGGAGCCACTGTACACGAAAAACAGGGTGCGGTGGCGCCGTGATCTGCCCCTGGCACGGAGAGCTGTAGTTCCGTACTCCAACCTGGATTTGTTTACATTGCACGCCGCGGCAAATACTTAATATGATGAACTAATATCACTGTCAACCTTTCAGGATCACCTACATGCACCTTCCCTTGCAAAGCAAATGGCTGTACGTCGGAACGGAAAAGGGGAATATCCACATCGTCAACATCGAGCAGTTTGTCGTGTCCGGCTACGTCATCAACTGGAACAAGGCTATTGAAGTGTGAGTCTATATGTTGCCTGTCGTGTGGTATCGGCTCTGCAAAGTTTTGTCGGACTGTCAAAAGTGTTAGGTGAACTTGCAATGTCTGCCGCCCTCGGTAGTGACACTGTATCGTGTTTCAGGTCGCGTAAGACCCACCCAGGACCCGTGGTGCACCTCAGTGACTGCCCTATCGACCCAAGCAAAGTGAGTGCGAGGCATCGCGTCAGAACACACTCGTGTAGTCTTCGGGCCGAGGGGGAAACGACTGTCAATGTTCGTATCAGCCGAATTACGGATTACCCCGGATTACCTCGGATTACCTCTGGAGTGTCATCCGGATAACAGTGCTTTTTTTCCTCGGATTACCCCGTATTACCCGAAAATTTTCCCGGATTCCACCGGATTACTTCGCATCTCTCCGGATTACACCCTGCCGGATTACCTAACGGCTGTCAGCCAGATTACCTTAGTCGTTTCCCCCTCGCGCTTCGGGCTGCTTGCAGGGGCTCTGTGACGACGGGTGGATATCATTTCAGTACGCATCAAGTGTTGGCTTTGATGAACCCTTTGTGTCCAGCTGCTGATCGGGTACGAGTCTGGGCAGCTGGCGCTGTGGGACCTGAAGCTGAAGCAGGCGGAGCTGCGGTGGCAGAGCACGGAGCGGCTGCGCTCGGCCGGCTGGCACCACGACGGCAAGCAGTTCATGTGCTCGCACCAGGACGGCTCGCTCACCACCTGGGCCGTGCGGCCCGGCGCCAAGCCCGTGAGCGTCCTGCTGCCGCACGCCAAGCCCAGCAAGGACGGCAAGCTGGACGCCTGCAAGCCCGTCGACAAGGTCGAGTGGAAGGTGGCGCGCACGGGGTAAGATGCCACCAGGATCACTTCTCATCGCGTGCAAAGTAGAACATAATTTTACGGGCGGATTTTCGTGAGTTCATTAGAATCAGTTGTTAAGTTACGATTTATTGCTGTAAAATTATGAAATTGTTGAGAGACCACGTTTCGTCGTGGCGTTCTTCGTCAAGGAACAACAAATCTTGTGATGTCTCCATGTTAGGCAACGGGGCTGCCTTCTAAAATCGCTGGAAAACGTGTGTTTTGTTTCATATGTCCCCTTACTACAGGAAATGAACTGACGAACGGATTTTGGGTAACATTAAGCATACCTGTAGAATTTAATCATTTGCATTCGATTCTGAAGTCTACTTGAAATCAGTCTTGTAGATATTTTGTAAATTTTAATGGAAATTTTAGTTTCTATGGTAATGCTCGACTCGACAGGCAAAATGAACAAGGAAAGGGGATATTTTTTCTTGGACGGGGTAGGCCGAACCGAGCCAAACCAGAGCTAAAGAGTAACCTAAGTCTGCGTTCAAACAATGCCAGGCTTTAGTTTAGTTCGAAAGAATGCGATGACACCACTGAAATTCGTACGTGACCACCGTACTGCCTTCTAGAAATCTACTTCACTTCTGATTTCCTGAAACTTGGCCCAAATCTGTCAACTCAATGTATGCCTCTAACGTCAGAAAAACCGAGGACATCATAAAACATATTAATAGATGGTTGTTATAAAAATTATTTTACTCCAACACTAAATACTATTTCTTGAGTTTTTTGAGGAACTAAAACTGGTAGAAGGATCTAAGTAACCAAAGCTTCCATCTGAAAGAGAAGGTCGATGATGATCGGAATCTCTCGAGACTTATGGCTAAGTGTTGTGGAACACCTCGGAAACTTGCTGAGAAATGGCATGTTTTTAGCAAATTTCAGCGTTTTCTACAGTAAAAAAATGCGAAATTCAGATGTGTCTCCGATTGATTTTTGGAAAGTTCTGATCTTTCCGTTTTGATATCATGCCTGGCAGGGTCAAAATTTTAACGTGATGCCAGCCATCATGGCTCACCAAAACGCATGAGCAGATACAGAAATTTTGCATTTTTCGGTATATGGGTTAAGATTGGTCCATTCTAGGGCTGGAGTAGGGTTCCTGAGATCATTCTCCGACTAGCAGCCTGATCTATTTGCCGGACAGTCCAGGCCCCGGCTTGGAATGTGTTTCGGAATTTTCGTGTATTTACCCCAAAACATCTCGAGTAACTTCAAATGCATGTCGCAAAAAAACCCTTTGAGCTGCAGCGCTCACATTTTGAAGGGATGTTCATATTTCTTGGTACTAACTCTACTCTGTCGGTTTTTAGTGAAACCTATGTGATATTCTCTGGTGGGCTGGCCAACGACAAGTCAGGCCGTATTCCCAGCATCACGGTGGTCCACGGCAAGAACACTACTGTCCTGGAGATGGAGCACAAAGTCATAGACTTCATCACCCTGTGCGAGAGTCCCTACGCCAGTGGTGCGTTCGCTTGGTATTCTCGTCCTGCCTCTGCTGTGCCCTTTCTTCCCTATTCCCCTCTCTCTCTCTCTCTCTCTCTCTCTCTCTCTCTCTCTCTCTCTCTCTCTCTCTCTCTCTCCCTCCCTCCCTCTCTCTCCCTCTCTCTCTCTCTCTTCCCGGTCCTCACCCCCCCCCCTCTTCCTACTGACCTCCTTTTCCTTTCCCCCCCAGCTTTTTGGAACCATAGACTTCATTCTGTTGTGGAGAGACTCAAAGTTGTGAAATGAGTTCCTGTTTCACATCGCAGAGCCCCAGGAGCCGTATGGCATCGCTGTCCTCCTGCACAACGACCTGGTCGTGATCGACCTCTACGCCCAGGGCTTCCCCTGCTTCGAGAACCCGTACCCGATGGACCTGCACGAGTCTCCCGTGACGTGCTGCACCTACCTGGCCGACTGCCCCTCGGACCTCATCCCCGCCTTCTACTCGGTGGGCAGCCGGACGCACAAGCGCACGGGCTTCACGGAGCGCGAGTGGCCCATCAGCGGCGGGGAGTGGTCGCCCACCAGCTGCAGCTACAACGAGATCATCCTCACGGGGTGAGCCGAGCCGAGCCTAGCCTCCTGCCCTGCACTCAGCTATCTAGGAAAAAATACCATTTCACAAAGTGAAATCGTGGGAGTCATCACGAAAAAGCATAGGAGTCTTCAAGAAATTTTTGAAGTTTAATTTTGGTTAATTTTTACTCAGGTTGTACTCTGAAAATGAAAGAGTTTATTGTGTACACTGATTAATCAGTGTTCGTGGATGCTCACTGATTAATCAGTGTACATTGGAATGCTCACTGATTAATCAGTGTACATGGGAATGCTTGCTGATTAATCAGTGAACATTGCAATGCTCACTGATTAATCAGTGGGCATTGGATCTAATGTAAACTGATTAATCAGCAAGCATTCCAATGTACACTGATTATTCAGTGTACATTGTACACTCTTTCATTGTCAGAGTAGTCTAACCCTATTTTAAACAAACTGTGCTGTTGGCGCTTCAAAGAGAAACCTCTGAACTCCTCAAATTTTTCACTGAGATATGTTTCAACCAAAACTTTCGAGACGGATATCTCAGACCCAGTGTGTTTACTGACATGAGGATGACGGATCTGGCTTCAGGGTGACGATTACTATGAGGCTACTTCGTGCCTAAATATGCAACAAATGAAACACCACAGAAAAGATGTTTATTTGTCTTACACAAAAGAGTGCATGCCGCGATTTTGATATTTTAACACAAAATTTTAAAGTAGAAGCAGCTTTTTTTTTCTCGTTTTTCTTTTTTTCTCATGAAAAGAACTTGCATTCTCGGCTTACTGATTTCAAAATTGTTTCGCACTTAGTCGTCAAAAGAGTATTTATTGCAGAAGATGTCTAGGGGAAGCGCGCACTCTACTCTACCCTCTCAGTGTTGACGTTTACACCGACTTACCTCCACCTGTTAAGTTTTGTGAAACCCTTGACATTGTTGTTTTTCATGTTGCCAGGCACGCTGATGGAAGCATCCGCTTCTGGGATGCCTCTGCCGGTACCCTGCAAGTCCTCTACAAGCTCAAGACCTCCAAGGTGTTCGAGAAGCCCCAGGCTCGCAGCGTGGATGGTTCGGACGACGACCCTCTCGCCATCCAGCTCATCTCCCTCTGTCCGGAGAGCCGCAAGCTCTGCGTGGCCGGCGCCTCCTCTCATGTCATACTCTTCAAATTCCGGAAACAGGAGTGCACCAGTGACACGACGGTAACCTCCTTTCATTCATGCCGACTGGATAGCATTTTTCCTGAGCCATTTCGTATGTTAAACAATTTTTATTTTTGCGACCTGTAGACTTTGGAGATTCCCATAGTTTACGAGGTTTCAGACGACGGTCCAGAGGGCTCTCCGGATGCGGAATACCCTCCCAGACCCAGTCTAGTCTCACACAAAGGAGAGTCGAACGATGCGGAAGGAAAGAAGGTAGTCCGAAGCTCAAACTTTTGGTAAACCGTGCGCTGCAAGGGCAAGTGTGTGACATTTAGAAACTCCTATTTTATTGTCATGTTACAGTCATCATTAGAATATGCCCTCCCCCTGAAAGTGAAGCCAGGACCCCAGAAAAAGCCCCCAGGTTTCCAAGCACACATTGTTTGTATCACACCCTGGATCAATGGGGAGCAACCAGGACAAATCACTGCTCTCAGCATCAACTCTTCGTATGGACTGTAAGTGGACCCTCCAGTGTATGCTAAATTTTCGTTGTACCCCTGTGAAAAATATCTTCGTAAATTTACGACATTTTTTGTAATTTTGATTTACGAAATATGTCGTAAATTTACGACTGCCCATTTCCTGCTCGTCGGTCAATTCCAAGTCGATAGGGAGTGCTTGTAAATTTACAATTTGAAATTGTAATTTTACGACTTCTATCATGGAAAATTTTCCCGTAACCCTTACGAGTATTTTTCACAGTGCCGGTGTTTCTTTGAATGCGTAACGGTGTTGCGGGTTTGCCTACCCCATTCGCCCGTAAGGCGCCATGGCCCCTGCAGAGCTATGGTGAGTAAGCAATCCCACAACACTGTTACGCATCCAAAGAAACACCCGGTACAAAAAGGATGAGTAGCTCACAGATGTAGGTGAAGATTATGTGATGCCGACTTCTCTGATTTGTGACTGCATTCGTAGCCCAATTGTTTTTACCGTGGAACGGGCTGGGAGTGAACGTAATCCATGTACAAAAATGTGCATGGTACGTGACTGTTTGACTGCAACGCTGTGCGCCTCTCACTCGCAGGATGGCCTACGGCAACGAGTCGGGCATCGCCGTGGTGGACATCGTGCAGCGGACGTGCGTGCTGTCCATGGGCACCCCGGACCTGTACGGCAGCGCCGACCCGTACCAGCGAGTGCCCCGCTCCCCGAAGCGAGGGGGCCAGCCGGACGGCCAGGACGACCCCCGCTGCCGATCGCCGTCGACCGACCAGGTATTTGAACGACTGCGACGAAAAAGATTCCTCCTGTTTCATTTGTCCTCTGAATCTTCTTCTGCATCAGTAAATATTGCGGACGGCGTACAGTTCTGTTTCAGTACTTCACTTAAATCATTGAGACTTCCTAAATTCGTCTGTTTGTATCTCTCAGGCTTTTGTTTGCCAACGTGAAGGGAACAGGCACATCTGTAATGTAAATCCTGTTATGTAACAAGGTGATCCACATGATGAAACCACAGACATTGCGGGCTATTTCTTTTAATTTGACATTTGAAATATGGGTCATCACGAATGTTTCTGCTCTTGTATATGTTCCGTCTAAGATATAGAATTAGGACGTTTTACATGCCAATTCACACTCTTTGCATTCAATTTGTTTGCGTAGCTTCTTCAAAGATTTCAGTTGAACAAAAAAAAAATACTTTCTTTTCTTTTTTCTTCTTCTTAAATTGTGGTCTTTGATCAATGCAAACAACAGCCTGTGTTGTTGGTGTTTGTATCTTGCAGGTGCAGTCATGCAGTGGACTTAAATAATAACTTGTTGTTTTTATAGGCACAATCATGACGCTATGTTGTTCTGTAATAGGCTGTGTGTCACATGACTGTGTGTTTTAATGCCAATAGGCCCATTAAAATCTCTAATCTAAATGTCAGTTCTCCTGATACGGTTCAAATACAATAATAGCATGCCCAAAAGAGTTAATAGCATGAAACAATTTATTTATGAGCACCTCTTTTAATTGCGTTTGCACTACTCGAGTTAGTTTTCCGTACATTTTTTGATGTCTGGCCTCACCATATTTTACATGGTATGGCGCTCCATAGCATTCAAATGAACAGCCTCTGCTCAGCTGGCCCACTTTGAGCTCTGGTGAGAACACTTCTAAATGCACCATTGTAGGAATTTTGTATGCAATGAAACAGTTCTGGTCTGATCAGCACCTTGTTTTCAATCGCTAGGAATACACAACCAAAGGCCATAAAATTTATGTTCTTGTTTTCTGGGATAAATGTTAAAAGTGTTTCTTAGTAATTTGGCTAGTAGTAACTGGCAGTGTGAGTTGACCCTGAGCCAGTGGGCCCACTGCTGTGCTGTAGTCAGAGCCCTTAGGAAAGTTTTCTTGCTTCTCAGTTCGGGCCAGTGGTAGCTAATTTGAATCAGTAACAGGAACTAATAACTTCTCACATTAAAAACTCTCAGGATAACAGATGTGCGGGAGACTTACGTTTTTTGTTTCTTTTTTTCCTTTTTTTCTTCTCTTTTTTGCCAAATCCTCTCTCTTTCCCCCTCTCCACCTCTCTCCTCTGTGTGGCACGGTGCGTAGGACGTAACCTCCGTTCCCTCTCTCTCCCTGCCGTCCCCTCTCCACAAGGACAAGGAGGAGCGCGACAGCGACAGTGACCCCGCGGCCAGGACGCCGGCCGGCGCCTCCGGGCAGCCCTCGCCCGAGGAGTACTCTGAAGAGACCCCCGCCCCCCTCAGCTCTGCGGACCCGGCCGCGGCCGGCGAGCCCCGCCTAGAGCCCCGCCAGCCCCGCCCCACCACCATTGTCACATACTCGCCGGACCCCAACCGCAAGAGAAGCCACTCGTGGAAGGGCTTCAGCTTCAAGAAGCAGTTCAGCAAAGTGGACATGAGACTGAAGCCGGCGCGCCCCTGCCCCGCGCCGGCCGCGGCGGCCGCTCAGCAGGGCGCCGGCAAGCGGCCCTCGGTCACCATCTCCTACTCCTCCACCACCCCCAGTCAGCTCTCCCCCGTCGGGACGGACTCTCCCCCGGACTCGAACGATGACCTCAAGGAGATGCTCACCCCGGAGAGCGAGGACGCGGCCAAGGCCTGCCCCTCGCTGGAGGACGCCGGCCTGTTCAGTCCCGACGAGGTGAGCGTGGAGTACGCGACGGAGGCCAGCGAGTACCTGAGCGACTCCGGCATGGACTCGGACGCGGACCGGGTGAGCCGGCGGCCCGCTGACCTGGCACTGTTTGACAACGACGGCAGGCCTGTGCGCCCGCCGCGCAGGAGAGAGAGCGCCATGAGAAAGACTTCTGAGAAAAGAGACGGACGACTTCTCTCTGTGCCGAATATCAAATACCACCGCTCCGACCACCACCACCTAAGGGACCTTCGCCGTAAAGATGAGGCCTCGAGCAGTGCCCCTGCGTTTGGCGGATTCATCCGCAGGTTCAGTAAGTTTCCCCACTCATTATCCCAAATCATGCTTGGCCCTTCACTTTGTCGTATCTCAATATCGATTTTCCATTCTTTTCCTATCGTTTTTATTTCATTACGTCTTTCGATTTATTAAAAAAAAAAAAAAAAAAAAAAAAAAAAAAAACAGCAATGGGTCTAGAAGTAGTTGGCGTATAGCAGCCATAGATGAATGAGATGATTTGATGTACATAGGACACTTTAGCTGAATTAGTGTGCTGGTTTGTGATATAGAACGGTTATGGAGAATGACTCTGTACTGTGCTTGTAAAATCCCGTTCGTATGTGATAAGTGTTAAAGGTAAACGCCTATCAGGAGCATTATTTTGTTTGTATATATATAGCATCTCAGAACCAGAGTAACTATTTTTTTTCAATGCAAGGAAAGACACACAGTATACACACGACCATGTCGTACATGTTTTACGACATTTTCGACAGAAAAGGTCCACCCAAGAGGATGGCTGCTGGCACAAATGCAGGCATGTGGAGATCGGGTTCGCCTTCTGGTTGATTGTTGTCATATGTCATTTTCTTCCAGTGCCGCTATAGCACTCACATTTCCACAAACGTTGTGCGTAATTACAATGCTTGCTGTTTCTTGGTTCCTAACTTTTAATTTCACTTTGCCTGGTATATTTATTACTGATATTTCATGTTGGATCTTTCGTCCCTAATATTACGCGTAGCCTAAGGGTTGTGGAAATGAGTGTGCGCTTAGCAAAGATTCGATTATTTATGGAATGCCGTATAGAACATACAGCTCTGTACAACTTTATTGTGGGTTTTATGTGCTACTTTGTGTGTCATTCATAACCTCTTGACATGTTTCTTGTGTCTGTGTTAAAGGAAATGGATGAAGAGCCAAGCTGTTTGAAACTTCTTTTCGGTATTTACCACGTTTTTAGTTATTGTAGGGATGATTCTGTACCCTTATAAACACATTTAAATCATTAGTTTATGAGTCCCTCTAAATGCATTAAACTTAACAGCTTTAGCAGCAATTACCTGTCATAACTCCCCTGTGATTGCTATTCTGTTCAATGACTGGACTTTGTCTGTGCCTCTTAACCATTGCTGCTAAATGTAAATTCAATCACCCAGCAGAATATGGTTTCGTTTAAAGCTTAGAAAAGTAGTTATAGTCATGCCTTCCTCTTGACTTCAAAATATTATCGATTTTATGAGTTACGTTGGGCTGGTGCTGAATAAGGCCGATTAGTATAAATATCCCCAGTAGCGTCGAGCCAGGGGCGTTTTAAGGTCTGACTAGGGGGGAGGTGCCCTTCAGGTTGCCTATATACAGGGGTTTTGTAGCACAATTTGCCTACCTATCAGGCGGCTGTCTAGAGGCCACAGGGGTGGCGATCGCTCCCCCCCCCCCTTAAAACGCGCCTGCGTCGAGCAGGCATAATGCGCTTCCAAGTGCGTTAAAATGCGCATTAAAGTTGACGTTTCGTGGGCGCGTTGTCTGCACGTGGGTGCACAAAATATGCATTTATCGCGTATTATGTACATTATATGCGCCAGTAATCCATCACAATCTGTGCGTATTTGCGCGCATGGGATCCGCGTTGCGCGCTGACGATGCATTTGGCGCCGCAAGGGAAGCTCCCTAGACGTGCTAGTCCTTCGAAGTTTCAATAAAAATTGTGGTCAGTTTACCTGTAAACAGACTGCCGCTTGCCATTCGTCCTGCTTTCCTTACAGATGTCATCGACATGTCTATTACATTTCACACCTAACCTCTTCTTCTGTTTGTGTTTTAATGCCGCTGGAATTTCTGTTATGTACTTGTCCTTGTATTGGTGGAGGTGTCGCTAATCAACTCATTTCCCAACCTTTACCTGCCCTCTGCTCCTGCATCTGTAGCTAAACGGAGTATGCGTTTCCCCAACGTCGGGCAAACAGAATGTAGGAAGCGCGGCGGGCGTGAGCTCCCCGCGCAGACCACCCGAGCCGGTGAAACGGTGCCGTTCCCAAGGTACCCGAAAACTGCAGAAATGCTTGAGCACGGCTTCATATTCAGAAGATGGCTGCGTTGGCGTGTCGGGTGGTGGTGGTGGTGGCTTATTCCCACGGTCTCCAGAGCATCTACGTGCCGGGTCCCACAGCAACCTACTTGTTACTCGACAATATTGCAGTTTTGGTAGTACCGTCACCTTTTTATATCAATACAATTAATTTTTGATATTTTAGCCGGTTTGCTTAGAAGCAACAGTTCAAAGTTGCAAATCTTCCGTCCGACTGTCTTAGAGTGATTTGTGTCTTTGATCTGTTTATCTTTCCATACCGTCCTTTCGTAGTCAGTCAACAGATCATGAGTTGTGAATTGAACCTTATCAGTTTTCCTTCCATCCTTCATGTGAATGACCCCTTTGAGTCGTAGTGCGCCAATAACGTTATCGTTTTCGTCCAAAAGTTCTTCTTCACTGCTTGTGTAACTGCAAAGCCTCATCAGATTGTATTCCACTAAATCGCGCGAGTAGGTATCGCCTAGGTTAGCATACAGATGTTTCTTTGATTGCTTAGTACAAAGTCTAATTTTGCTAAACAGCAGTAGGACATATTGCCTTTGAACTCTGCTTAAGTTAAATGCATCCTATGAGGAATCAGTGTCAGTGAAATCCTTATTTTAATTTAAATATACATTTTAGAGTTTGTTAAATTTGTCTTTGATGGCCCTCGCCACATTGAGAGCGCGTTGGTTGAGCTGAATAATACGTAGGAGTGTATTTGATACAGTCGTACGAAGTGGTTACACCTGAAATAATTGCTGATAATGGGACTTGGGATAAGTAGTAAATTGGCTATCTGTAAGTGCTGTAGCGTTCTTAAAATTCTAGTAAAAGACAAGATAGCTCCACGTATTCTACGGATTATACCTTATGTGTTTCGTATCGGAAAATTTTAATGTGCCTAGTTATTTAAGCTGAAGATCGATACACTAAATATGATGATTCATCTGGATTTGTAGCTGCCACGCTTGATCTGCTCTCGCGATTTTGCTCTCAAATTATTTGCTAGAGGTTATTTTAGACATAGAAGAATATGTACCAGATGATCTGATGACTGCTGGCAATGGAAAGAATTACGACCCCTTCTTCGATAACTTAAAAATACCATTCGTCAAAAATTACGGACTTTGAAGAAAAGAATAAGTTTGTTTGCTACGTTAAATTTCTAAACCATTCGGGGCCAGATTTATAACATCTCTCCGTGATCCAAACTTCTCATTGTTCTGTTTTGATTTGTTTGCGTAATTTTATAATATGTCGCACAAAATAGTGGAATGTGGCACTAAGGCCGTTTATTCGTCTTCCTATCACTTCCACTTCCTCACTAATCTCCATAATTTTCTTGTTCCACGTCCTTCCATTATCTCTGGGAATATTTTTAGTATCAGCACCGTAGATTAATGACAGCATGTGGAGTATATTAAGTAGTTACTTCCACTTGATGGTGACGTACTATCCAAAACTACATTCTTCGTAAGTTTGTCAGCTGTGACATTGTCACTGTCACTGAAAATTTCTAAATCAATCTCCGGACCGTCTCTGCCTTCTTGTCTAACTCTTATGCCTGCACTTTAACCCTCAGTTACTCCTGTCGCCCTTATCTTTTATCCCAAATCCTCTCCACAATTACTCTGGTTTTGTGTGAACGACCTTCTTCCTTCTGTCTCTCTATATGTGCTGACAAATGTGACGTGTTTCGTGTGCTGTCCCGTGTCGTGTGATGCAAAGGTGCCTTGCAGACTGACACATTGGTGTGCTTACTGAAATGTCTTCCTTGTTGCTGTTCTCATTGTGTGTCTCATGGAGTCTCAACTTGAAAAAATTTTAGCCCCTTGAAAATAATATCATTGAAATACATAACGGCTTTGCTCCAATTACTGTCTTGCGCTGAACATTCATAGAATGACTCTGTGTTTGGCTTTTAGTTTTTAAATTTTGAAGTCGAAGCTCATCACATAATCCAATTTGTCTCTGAAATAAAGCCACTACACACCAAAAGGGGGCTTTTACGCATAATATTTTTTTTTTACTTTGTAAATATATTTCTTTCATATGTATTTTATATCGCGCTGCTTTAATTCGTTCTTGGTTTTCTTTTAAAATTCTTTAATCAATTTCATTTCACAGAAGATAACACTGAAAACATTGCATTTGTTGCCCAACTTAACTAGAGCATACGTGTTATGCATGAACGTAGCTTCCTTTCTAACGCATGTTGGTTCTGCTTTCTATTTACGTTTTCCCGACGTTTTCTGAACGGATGTTGCCTTTTATGTGTCTCTTGATGCCTTTTGATGTGCCTCTATAAGGTCAAACAACCTTGGGGCTAAAGATGAAGGAGCAATGAATCGCATAATTAGCATACTCAAATAACACTTTAGTAAATGTTCTTTCATGAAAGGCATGGACATTTTAAATGTTTGATTGTATTCTCCAATATGTAATTTGCTCCAGGCGCACGGAAAAATCACCGTTATACATGCTTGTTGCTCGCTTTATCGATTTATCTTTGTTTTACACTTCAAAGTTGTTTTGTGCAATCTAAATTTCGCCCGCTACTGCTCCTTTTTTGACTATTTTGTCATTCGCTTATCAACAGTTTTATGCATAAATGTCGAAAGTAATAAACTTTTCCGATTTCTAAAAGAACAAATTATTTTTCGAAAGTTGATTTAGATAATCTTTGTTGAACGATTAGTACCTCGTAAGTTAAAAATAGACAGAAAATGAACCCTCCTTTCGTCATAACTCGCTCAAACTCCTCGCTTATGAATATTTCGTTAGAGCCACAAACAGTGTCTTGAAGCGGCTGATTTTGCATAATTTCTTACAAACTAAGATGCCTATCAATTGAAGATATCGGGTTGTTTAACTCTGTGTGAGGATGCATCCGTTTGGCGAGATACTGGTTCAGTGCAAACTAGTTTACGTTTTTTAATCAATTAATCAATTTTTCATTTTACTTCAGCCACTGAACAGAATCTTTAATAGAGCCTGCTCGATAAAATCCAATGATTAAATACATATTTAACAGCTTAAAAGTCACCGTGAATGTGACGCTAAGCACTAGTACTTTCATTACAACTTGAAATCAATTTTTACTTAATATCTGCACAAAATTTCTGAACAAATCGATAGAAATCGTTGTTTATTCTAAGGTGGCTCGGTTTGGAGTTATTGTTGGTAGATCGATTCAACAGAAGTGGGCCTTGTCTTAATTTTTCCAGTTTCAGTACTGCTGGTGGTCATTGTGTCTTTGTTTCCGATCCGAAATTATGTGGAAACCGGAGACTTATGCAAAGATTATGTCTCGTACTTTAACTGGAAAGGGATTTGGTCACCTTCGATATCTTGATCCTATACTTATGTCATTCATCTTCTCTGTAGATAAATTGGACAGTTCCTTTTCAAGATCAAGAAGCTCAAGTATGTCAAGTCTCGAAAACATCAGTGCTGAGGCAATTCAGTGCTTAGCCTTTGCTGACTCGTATACAAAAAAATCTGGTATGTATTTCACTGACTATACTATTGAGCATTGAGGTTATTTATAAATAATACTTTGTATTGTTTTCTTCAAAGATCCATGCGCCTACCCTACTCTCTGGGTAGGCACTAGTCTCGGGTCCGTTCTTACTTTAATGATAGTTGTACCCCCTGCTGGAGATGCTCGTGCCGTTCAGCCAGTTGCTATTAGTCCTTGCGGTAAGAAATTAAGACAAAAAAATGCTCACACTCAATGTGGAAAATACCCGTCGGAGCAAGAAATTTTATTCCTGGCTTGAGCTTCTTAGTATGTAAACACTTTGGGACAAATATCTTTGTTGTTCTGCAGGTACCATTTTCAGGCTAAAAGGTTGCATTCTTACAATGTCATTTCTTGATTGTAATGGTGCGCTTATTCCATATTCATATGAACCGTGGAGAGACGAAAATAAGGAAAGCCGGCAAAGTAAGTTAAATTTTCTTTGAATTTCACTCTTTTTACCAGCATTTGATGGCACTTCAATTTCGTGTTTTTACTTTCTTTTTATTTCTCTTTTCCTTTTCTTTTTTTTTCTTTTTTTAGAAACACCTACTAAATCAGGATGCAATAGCCGTATGTCCCCAACATTAGGTGGCTCGACAAGCATGTCTTCTGACCAGTTTGGCGACCGTCAATTTGTAGTTCTAACATCGGAGAAGCAGGCCAGAGTTGTAGCGCTACCGTCACACAATTGTGTGTATCGGCAGCAAATAACTGATGGAGAGGGTTTCGTTGTCAAAGCAGAAATTATATCCTTGAAAGGTACGTCTTTAAGGATGTAAACTGGATTTAGCATCGTGCCTCTAGCTTCTACTAAAGTTCAAATTTTACTTCCAGATAGTGTTTGTCTTATCGTCTATGTTTCAAGTGGCCATATCATAGCTTACAGTCTACCGAGCCTGCGGCCCTTAATAGACATTGACTTCCTTCCTCTTGCAGACCTAAGGTATGTAACTTGCAAAGTAAGCTAAGTTGTAGTCTTCCCGTCTTTTCCGTTTCTTGCTTTGAAGGAACCCTTGATAATCTATTCAAGTCAGTAGAAAGTTCCCGTCCGTTATATAGGTCATATTTGATATTTTAAGATTGCTTTTGTATTAAAGTCTTTTACTTTTAGTCAAATACGAATTTTGCTCATTTCGGAATTTTCTCGCATACAATTTTTCATACTGCGCATACTGTATTCTAAGACCAAAACTCTCAGGCACAAGGCTGACCATTAATTATGTCTGAAATGTAGGGGTATGTATAAATAAATGGCTAGTTATTGGGATAATTTTGTTCCATTCAGCTGCAACTTTGTTGTTGTTTCACAAAGTTACCCTGCTTGATGCTGAGGCACCTCACAGCTTCCAATTTTACCTGCTGAAGAATGTGCTCGAATGACGATTCACCTGGGCCTGTTCTGCAATATTTTTTTAAATCTTGTCACGTTTCAAAGCACATTTACTGCACGGTCAATTCTTTTCAGGCAATCTCTGAAACAGAAACAGTGGTCATAAATATAGATTTTTTCTTTTGTTAAAATACGCAAACAGTATGAATTGTCTTCGTACCCGGTTACATTGACAACCATAATTTTTCCCACTATATTTATGCCAGTGAGCATTCACGCACGACTCTTTAATGTCCATAGATTGAGCAAAATAGGTTTAATTCAACAGGGGGAGCAATTTAAATCTCTTTACTGCACTTCAATACCTACTTAACTTTCACTAGCATGGAACTCATAATGTGGAGTCGAAATAACCCTAGATGTGACATTGCTTTATCTGTTTAGATTGGCCTTAATGATAATTCTAACCTCTCTTGCGTTGCAAATAAACGGGATTTTACCGTAAAGCTCATTTAACGATATACACTGTGAAAAACAGTTGTAGGTTTACAGGAAAATTCTCCACGAAGTGGAATTGTAAAATTACAATTACAAATCGTAAAATTACAAGCACGGCGTATCCACTTGAAATTCAATTACGAGCAAGATAGGATTGTCATTGATTTATGACGCATTTCGTACAAAATAGTTACAAAATACATCGTAAATCTACAAAGATATTATTCTCAGTGATACTGTATACTCTTCTACGATTCGCCATCAAACGGACATTGAGGTGTATTTTTTAACGTGCTAGACAGTTAAAGTGAGAGTAGGTGGGCAAGGTGAAAAAATGGAGGGGGCAGAGCGTGCCTGTACGCGGCACGCCTTCCACCATTCTTTTAACAGTTGACCCAGCGAAACCAGATAGATGCTATCACTTATTTTCCTGTGGTCTGCTACAAGTAACTTTGGACTTCGCATTACTTTTCATCTCGTGATACGAAATCAAACCAACACTGCTATCCGGTAGCACCACAATTAGAGCAGGATATTGCCACTAAAGTAGGACAAAACTAGATCATTAAGAAACACTCTTTTAACTTGCTATGTCCTGTAATATACCTTTCTATAATTTTGTTCTGATCTAATAATATACTGTTATCGGAAACAAGTTGTGATAAGGATGTATAGTTCTACGCTCCTACAAACAATCTACCTTTTGCTTATGTTTTAAAACTAACGACCGTATAATTTGGCAACTTGAATGGTTTGACACAAGCACTTTTACAATCTGTCATTTGTGTATTGTTCCTTCTGACAGTTTTCAGACAGCGAAACAAGGCATTGTAGACCCTATGTTGTCCATATGGGGTCAACAGATGTTTGTTAATGAAGACACGGACCAGTAAGTGGGATGGGCAGAGGTCATGGGCCCGCCCGAAAATAGTAAAACACACCAGACATTTTATATACAAGTTATCAAGCCCATACACATGCAACTTTCACCAACTCTTGATGTGCGATGCGTATTTTTTTAAATTTGAGTCTTTTTCAAAACTGTCTCACTTCATTAAAAGAATGCCTTACACATTAAAAAAATTTTCTATCACTACCAAGTTCCAGTCTTATCTAATTTATGAAACCTCAGTTCTACTATGATTATACCATTACTGACCAGTCACTTAGTACGCACAGCACATCCTTACTTTGCTTGGCTGCCACATTTTTGTATGGATTTTTTCGATGCACTAATCTCTTCCTCTGCGCTTACAAATTCACGCATGCCTTCCAAAGGTTATATTCTGCCACGCAACGAAGACCTCTTATTCGTGCCAACTCTACCGTGTAAAGGATAGACACCGCAGTAAAGCGGAGGCTCTCCGGGGAAGAGGTAGTCGTGCAGTTTTTTTGCACTGTAAAAAATATTTGTAAGGGTTGCGGTAAAATTTTCCGTGATAAATGTCGTAAAGTTACAATTCCCAGTAGTATTGTTACGATAATTTTTATACCATTTGTTAACTGAGTTTTCTTTGACGAGTAAGAATTTGCTGTCGAATTTGCGTTCGTAAATTTACAACTCTGTGTCGTAATCACATATTTTGAAAAAAGTCGTAATTTTACGAATAATTTTGTGATGATATGACGCATTTGCGCTGATGTCTTTGATGTCACTTTTTCTGGGATTTAGAATGTCATCACTGCAGTTGGGTGAGGAACAGGGAGCGGGATGAGGCTTACGAGAGCCTGCGTAGTCCACTGAGAAAATATTTCAGTTGCAGGCACTAAATTGCATTCGATCCGTACGATAAGTCATTGTCATAAGGTTGATTTCAGATTCAAACAGCATCATCAGTGACTAAACCGTTTCTCGCTCAACTCGAAACGCGTTTTAATGGTGCATTCAAATTTTTCATCGGGGCTACTGAATTTCGTTTGGTAGCAATAGAACGGGGTTTGTTTGGGGAATTCCATCAATTTTTGAACGCAAATGTGAAAACGATTCATGGCGATAAGAACTAAGATATATTCAGCCAGAGTGAAATCGACTAAGTCCAGCGCATCACTCAATCGAAAGACTTGGCAGCGCCACCGAGTCGTGTTTCGCAGTTTCCGCAATCAGATGCTGCGATGGCTTAGTGATCACTGTCAGAAAAAAGCACGTTAAGGTACGATCATTTACTGGTCAAGTCCTTGCCTGCTCTGGTTATACTTTGCTAGTACGGTCTTTTGAGATACGAAATACAGTAATCTTAAGATAAATCTGGTGTACTTCGTACCTCAAAAGACCGTACTAGCCAAGTACACTCAGAGCAGGCAAGGACTTGACCAGAAAATTATCGAACCTTTTGTGAACTTTAGTACGATTTTTCTGACAGTGATCTCCGTGCCTGGCGGCTGGATAGTTAGTCGGGTCTGTCTTGGGTTCGAATCCTGGCCGGGGCGTAACCAAAGTTTCTCCCGGCTTTTCAGCACTGATTTGTTCTCCTTTCATTGTTTGATTGTTGCCGGGAGATAAACTGATTAAAAAGATGTTGGAAACTCACAGCATATCTGTTATTGTGAAAAACGTTGCCAGAACTCTTCGTTAAATTACAAAAGTGCTCTGTATTTAAACGAGAACTCTTCGGGAAATTAAATTGTCCTCTGTATTTAAAATAGACTGGCTTTTAAAAAAATGGTCGACTGGCCGACAAAATATTTCATTTTGAGGCAGCAAAAGGGTCCTCTTTTAACAGAGAAAGGTTGGGACTTAACAATCGTTCCGTTTCGAGGAGGTTCTGGGAAATCACGACGAATTTTTAACAGTGGATTTTTGTTACACCAATTTCGGAATAGGGAGGAGCCTCACGACTTTTTCAGATCACCGCAAGATCAAACCATTTTATTTCTCTCAACCGAATTAATTTAGTTCCGGAGTCGAAAGGAATTCGATCTGACTGACTACGCCGCGACATAATGAAGGTGATCTTACTGCTGATACACTGCTATTCGTTTCTGACGGTGAACACCAGTGATCGAACCACTTTTGATCCCCAAACTAAATGTTCGATCCGTCCTTATTTAACTAAACACGTTTAGTTGCCCGTACAAAAAAATCGGGCTCACAGAAGGATCACGGTGATTCATTCTAGAGACAAGCAGCAGCCATTGCGTATCCACGTTTGATCCACGTATGCGACAAAATAAAGTCATTATTGATCCATCGTGAAGCCCTTCGTGAGACTTAGCTGAGACAACTTTGTTGTCGCAAGAATGGATCCAAGAAGGCTGCAGTATGTCTGCTTTGTCACGAAAAGTAGCCTTTCCTGAGACACAACGTTGATCCAGACTGTAGCCAATCTGGAGACAACGCGGGGAAGGCGGCCAAGACACGCTGGAGACACCATTGAGACATACGTCATCAAACTGGTGAAAAAAGCGAAACGCGAATGGGAAGGTGCAGCGTATCGAACAACCGACCGGCGGAGTAGAAGTTTGTGTCGCTCTCCACTTGGCCAGAGAGGAGAGACAAAGAGTCATGCGTCGCCAGCCGCTCAGATTAAACCCAGCGGGATGCTGGAAAGACTCTGTGGAGACATCGCTGAGACATACTAGATGAGCACACTTGGCACTCGATGGATCAAGTATGTCTCAGCGATGTCTCCAGCGAGTCTGCCCAGCGCGTCCCGCTGGGTTTAATCTGAGCGGCTGGCGACGCGCGACTCTTTGTCTCTCCTCTCTGGCCCAGTGGAGAGCGACACAAACTTCTACTCCGCAGGTCGTTCGTTCGATACTCTGTACCTGCCCATTCGCGTTTCGCTTTTTTCACCAGTTTGATGACGTATGTCTCAATGGTGTCTCCAGCGTGTCTTGGCCGCCTTCCCCGCGTTGTCTCCAGATTGGCTACAGTCTGGATCAACGTTGTGTCTCAGGAAAGGCTACTTTTCGTGACAAAGCAGACATACTGCAGCCTTCTTGGATCCATTCTTGCGACAACAAAGTTGTCTCAGCTAAGTCTCACGAAGGGCTTCACGATGGATCAATAATGACTTTATTTTGTCGCATACGTGGATCAAACGTGGATACGCAATGGCTGCTGCTTGTCTCTAGAATGAATCACCGTGATCCTTCTGTGAGCCCGATTTTTTTGTACGGGTGCCGTAACAAAATTTTTATTTGCTGCATGAAAATATTTTTCTCAGTGTGAGAAAAGGTCTCCTGAGGGACGCGTTGTGACGATCAAAGCGTTCGCGGAGGGCAGAGCGCTGACCGCGGACATATCCGCGAATGATGTTTCGATCATACGCTTACCCAATGGGTAAACGACTCAAGGTTTCAGTGTCAGCTGGATTACCCAGATAGCCCGGATGTCCCGGAATACCCCTCGAACAACTATCGATTTCCATAAAAAAATTGCTGAAATCACCCTAAATTTGACCCAAATTACCACAGGGGCGCCGGAAGTGTTTTTAGCTTGGGGGTGCGCAAATGTGTATCAACATTGGGAGAGGAGGGGAAATTTTTAGGAACTTTATTCTTAAATTAAACAAACTGTTACATTACTTTGCATGTGAGTCACCTACATCACGGTGTAAATTTTACTGTCACATTCAAATCAATTTGAAAAAAAAATATCCAAAAGAATATGTGAAGAATACAGCAGTATTCTGATAGGTATTTTAATCAACAGAATTTGGCCGTTTCTTGAATCAAATCTTAGAATGAAAAAAATTTATCGATCCCACTCAATCTTAGCAGCGTTGTATGTAACCGAGTTCCTATTCACAGTTTGCCGGCAAACCGGAACTGTTCAAATATCCGCGGAGGCAACGAAACTGCAAACTAGTGAAAGGTTGTGAGGCAGACACGGTAGCTAACCGGTTACGTCGCATCTAAAATCGCCAAATCGAGTCAACACAAGTCACTACTAGCAAAAATATTGGGGGTGCTGCGCACCCCCAACACTATTTTTGGGGGTGCGCAGCGCACCCCCTGACCCCCACTTCCGGCGCCCCTGAATTACCAGGTATTACCGGATTACCGCTAGTAATCCGACCGATTCTTGTGAGCCGGTTTACCCAAGTCGTTTCGCCCTCGCGCCTACCTCTCTAAGCTTTTCGCCCTCCTAGTCCAGCAGAGGCAATCCCGCTGTAATACAGAGTCAATCCTTTACACACGGTATATTAATATAATTTACCACCCTGCTCGTCTTGGATCTTTCTAGAAAAAAAAATCCTTGCTGAAAACATGTTTGTTAAGTAATAGCTGCAGACGGAGAGATACCATGGCATGGCTTCTGCATGTACAAATGATTACACAGAATCACACAGAAAACGAAAGCATGTGCATGTTGTGTGTTTTAAATAGAACGAATGCTTGTGTTCGTCTTTGCATGCCGTTAATTTTTACTGCTCGTATTTGCCCTAATATCTCAGATAATAAATATACCTTTACGCTGCCTGCATAAATTTTTGGAAAAAGAAAAAACTCAACTTCTGACCTAAATCAATATAAATTTTCTATGAACCTAATTTTTATTGGTACGTGTTTCTTAGTTCAACAATCGTCCTTAAATTAAAATGGTTGCCTCAATTTTTCTGTTAATCTAAGTATTGAACGGAGTCTCCGTATGATTGAGAGCCTATATCCTATCCTTTGCAGAGCTAGATTGGTTGCCATATGCAGCATTCATTGACTGTAGACAACTGAAGTGTTCTAAAATGTCCTTCGCAACTAACACGTTGAATTGTAGATGTCTAATTTAGCCTGCAGTAGCGTGCATGGAAATAAATTTTACAAGAATCAACCTTAGAGTTCGGACTCCTCGGACATGAGGCTTGTGCACGACCTGTTCACGACTTCACGCGGCACGTCGGCAGAAGGCCAAATCAAGCTCAATCCTCTTTACGCCATGAAACAGTTAATATTTCTACACCCAGCACCTGTCTGAAGAACTACATAAATGCCTCGTCACCCATGGGCAATGGATACATAACATCCATGAAGTTATTTATAGTGCATTTCTTTTTCCACTAAACAAACACATCCATCTACTTATTATTTATGTGCGGAGTGTGTGCGGGGGCGTTTCGGATAGGCTGAACAAACGTGAGGCTGTTGTACAACCTTCAATTACAAGTCTGTCTCGTGCAGAAGAGATGCTTAACTGTAAAATGTGTAATGCTAAGCGCTCTAGAACATATTTATAAACCTCAATATGTGTTTCTCACGAGATGCTTTGATATGTATTTATAATTGCACAGAAAACCATTTAGTGAGCATTGCACACGTATAGCGGACAATGCTCACTTTGAAGTTTTCTCTGTGTTTTTTTTTTTCAACTTTTTTTTGGTGATTATTGTGACAGTGTAGTATTTGTATGCTTTCGTCTGCAATATGGCTTTTGCCACAGAATTTCTACCTGATAAATGTTTTAAGAGGTGGTTTTATCTGTGGACAAAATAATATTTCTAGAATAAATATCTCAGTCCAATAGGGCTCTAATTTATTATTTGCTGTGCAGCTCTAGCTGATATTAGTGCCTAAGTAGGGTGGCATGCACTCGATCGTATTTGTCATAATAAGTCAATTCTGTGGGAATTTCATTTTCATTTTTCCAAAATTATGGAAGTGAAATTGTATATCTGCAACTAGAAACATAATTTTACAGGTTCTCTCATTAATTAATTTTATTTTAGAAGTGTGTGCCTTTCTACCAGGCGTTGCGTTGAAAAAGCAGCTAGGCAAAGTATTAAAGCTCTGAACGTTGTGAAGTAATAATGTGAATCATTTTGTTTTTATCGAAGGTAAAGCTGAAAATCAAGTGCAGTTAACTGATAAATTTGCTGCACAGATTCACTCTATTAGCCTGTCGTCGATATTAAAATACTTTGTATTACCTGTACATTTTCTGTTGAAATTTGTCGGGTAATTTTCAGAAAACCAGATGCTTAAAATTCTGAAAGTTATTTGAAATCTTTAGAAAGTTGGAAAAATAAATTATTACGAATATTGTTTTGCTGACTGGGACTGTCTTTCGTCCGGTGTGTCATCAAAAACAGGCTGAAATAACAGACCCCAAAGTTCTACGATAAAAAAGAGTGAAGAGATTCGTAAAAGAAGTTTGAACAACATATATAAATTTTTTGAAATAAGTACATTGGAATCAAACTCGAATAAAATTTATAGCACACTAAAGTTCATGATTTTTTTTTTATATCATTAAAGATTTCTTCGACCTTTTCTCGTTCAGAGCTGTAATTAATTTATCGTGTATGTGCATGGAAGCTTGGCTTTCTTGTGGCCATGGGCCTCGTTTATAAGTTTTCTAGAGGCATAATGTACCGGGTGTCTCTTTGAATGCGTAACAGTGTTGCGGGTTTCCCTTCCCCATTCGCCCGTAAGGCGCCACGGCCTCTGAAGCCCCGGTGACTATACAATCCCTGAACACTGTTACGCATTCAAAGAAACACACGGTACAAGGTATCTCAGGTCGGCCATGTTCCATTCATCACTTTTTTAATAAGCCTAGATTCTCAGAACATTTTAGAGCGGATGTCTCAATACTGTATCTTGAACTGTATGTCCATCGCAAAATGTCTTGAGGTTAAACCTGAGATACATTAATCCTGCTGGATTTTGCTTTCATAATTCATATTTGAAAAACACTTACTGCGTGGAAATCAAATTGTTCTTTCGTCCAATACCTTATACCTGCCTTGCATTTTTCAGGATAGCAAGAACTTTCTGCTTCAGTAATCGGGGTCACGGTTTATATTTGAGCTCTCCGACTGAGGTCCAAAAATTCACAGTCTCTGCAGAGTTTTGGTATGTCAAACAAAATCCTTGTGTTGTGTTCTGAGATTAATAGAGCACTCTCACTTTTTTTTTATGTTTTCTTTCTGTGCGCGTAGCTCGAGCTTAGCAGAAATGGTGGGCGAGCTTTTTCTACCTCGTGACATGCCTGAACCACCAAAACAGAGTTTTCTTCAAGGTTTGTTTGGCGGAGGAGTAAGGTCCCTTGACCGAGAGGAACTATGTGAGTAAAATCATCGAATGCACACGCACTTTCGACGCATCCGTGCAACAACGGCGGATCTGTGGAGAACACGTGAACAAAGGCGGATCTGTTTAGGACGCGTGAACAAAGGCGTATCTGCTTTTTGAGAATTTCTGCATGTCTGTCTTTGGAGGCCTCTTACTCCTCGTGGTAAAGTCAGATCATTCCGGACAATATCTCATTGCACTCTGCATTGAGCCTGGAATAAAACGATAACGCTTTTAAAACGGTCTGACGTCACCACGAGGAGTAAGAGGCCTGCAAAGATAGGCATGCAGAAATTCTCAAAAAGCAGATACGCCCTTGTTCACGCGTTCTAAACAGATCCGCCTTTGTTCACGTGTTCTCCACAGATCCGCCGTTGTTGCACGGATGCGTCGCTTTGAGACCGTTCAAGAAAGATGCTTATTTATTTTACTGGTCTTTGCTACTAGTGCCCAATCACTGAAAAGGCAGGAATGAAGATCGATCACGAGAGGATGACGCTTAATTTTATGAAATATTATTTAAGCAAGGCAATCGACTTCATTTTCGATGACACCTTCGGATTCCTTATAAAATTTTCATTTCAACGAGCATACACGCCAGGGGGTTTCGAGACTAGAAAAACTATCGGCTGGAACTCCATGACATGTATGCTTGTTCGAACGGAACTCTTTCGATGAATCCGATGGTATCATCGTTAATAAAGTTCAGAAGTTTGCTTAAGGTGTATTTCTTGAAAATCGCACAAAAACGCACTTTATATCTCGTGATGGACATGCATCATTCCTCCGTTTTCATGCAGTGGTTCGGTACTCCTTCGGGCACTGGTCGTGTTGGCTGATGGAATTTACCTTATTGCCAGTACATAAAATAGTCCACTATTAGTATTAGTCTACTATTGGTGTTAGTGGTAAAATTTTGTATTGCGTGTTTGCGTACTCTGGAGGATGTATCAACTTTAGGGAGTTAAAAGATCAACGCGGTCTACGGCGGCTGTGCGTTACAGGGGGGTGGTCCGGGGTTTCTTGGGGGAAAGCTCGCAGTCCTCGGGTCCTACCGCAGGGGTAACTCGCGTACCGCGGATCTTCCGTGGGTCCTTCGCGGGGGCAGGTTCGCTCGCGACCTCTCCGGACCTTCCCCCGCGGAGGATCCGTGGTACGAGAGATACCCCCGCGACAGAACCCGCGGACCGCGAGCTTTCCCCGTGGACTCGTGGTTTACCCCCGCGAAACCGCGAACCTCCCCCTGTAACGCACCGCCGTAGACCGCGCGAACCGCGAGATGGACCTTTCGGGGCGTTGGCTGCAACAATGGCGGAGCGGAGCGTCCGCGCTTGGAGCCGGTCTCCGGCGCCTGATGGGTATGCAGTCCCGGATGGAGCGGTGCGGGCGTACAAAAAGCGAGCGGGCTTAATCAGCCACCTGGTAGAAATATTTTGTCCTTATTTCCTCGCGAAAAGTCTCGGATTTTACGACAACACAAGAACAAAATAAAGACAAAATTTCAAAACCATTTGTTTCTCTTTTATCTTTGCGTTGGCATTTATTTTGTCTTCCTTTTCACACTAAATCCTTATGCATTTTTCTGTGCATAAATATGCAGGATCTTAAACAACCATAAGTACACTGTTATTCAATTACTGTGACGTCACATTCTTTTTCATGTGAAAACTGTCACATTCCTTTTAATATTAATGTCACATTCTTTTGAATGTGACAATAAAATTTAGCCCGCATATTTTGACCGATTCACATTGAAAAGTCTGCGACACTACATTTTAAACAATGTGACACTTTTCACATGAAAAAGAACGTGACGTCACAGGAATTGAATAACAGTGTATGCACATTTTTTATGCACACTGTAAAATTCTTACGAAGAAAATTATTCGCAGCGTTGCGAAGGATTTGGCTGGTTCGTAAGGCTTCGCAATACGAAGTATTTTCTTCGCAAGCCCCGCCTTGCGAAGAAATTTCTTCGCACACTACGAAGAAAATTCTTCGCAATACAAAGCAGCCAAATGCTTCGCAGCTTACGAGCGATTTTCTTCGTAATGCGAAGCATTTCTTCGCAAGGTTTTAACAGTGCATAATTATGAACAAATTGTGCATAACTATGCACAAATTTTACATAATTATGAATGAAATTGTGCGTATTCTTATGGTTGCTTAAAATCCTGCATGTTTATGAACAACAAAATGCATAAGAATTTAGTGTGTTGATATGAACTTGTCTTTGCGTTGAATTCAATTTGAAATTGCTACAAATAAAGACAAACTAAAGACAAAATAAAGCTATACTCAGCCGTAGGGGCTGGCGAGTCAGATATAGCTGCCGCTCGGGTTTACGCAGATGCTTGCCGCTGCCAAACGAGAAGTCGTATTGAAACGGGCAAAAGCTCAATCGAAAACCCAAAGTATGAGCAACACTTGCCTCGCTTTGACCTCCAATTTAAAGTCAATAGTAAAGGCGCTAGGACTGAAAATCGCCGCTTACCCCATACCGCGCTGTGGCCCGGCCGGACTCTCATCCCGCGGGCAGTAGGCAACCGGGCGCACAATAAACGGAGCGCGGCCACCCTCCTTAATATACCTCGCTTACTGCAGGATGTTGTCCAAATCCAAAACCTGCAATTGGGGCAAGACCATAACGTCAGTTCCAGCCACCAATCCGACCACAGCTGCTCAGAGAAATTTGGTTCTCTGCTGAAGTGTCTTAACGTTCTTTTCAAACAGATCTTCATTAACGATTTTTTCCCGCGTTGCATCACTGGTCTGTGTCTCTTAATTTTGCAGTTGGAGAATCTAGTGGTCGAGCATCGAGGAGCATCGCCAAGCACATTCCAGGACCGTCTGCAAACATAGAGGCTCTAAAGCAGAGCGCGGGAACAGCGGCTGGAGAGATCGCCAAGGCGCATATGATGGCGGTAGAACGCGGGGAGAAGCTCAGCCAGCTCGAAGAACGAACGCAGCGGATGATGAACGAAGCCGAGAACTTCTCCTCTTCAGCTCATGGACTAATGCTCAAATACAAAGACAAGAAGTGGTACCAGCTGTGAACGTGTTGTGGTCTTAGCGGTCCAGCCGTCTTTGTTAAGATTGTCGAAGAAGAACACAAGGATTTCTTCGTTTTCGTGTGCGTCCCCGCGATGAGTTGGTGCTTGGCATTTCATTCTCGTCCAGGGTTCTCACAATTGTTTATATTTAAGGCGACTGTACAGATGCACAGTTACTTGATGAAGCACTGTCTCTGCGTGACGACATCGTCACATCTAGTCGCATTTTTCTCTTCTCGTAGAATCGGAAGTCTGCCTACAATTATAATATCAAACATCAGACTCACTGACTGAAATATTTTCATGAAATTCGGTAATGAAGCTGGATATCGTTCCGTCAGATCTGAATTGTACGGAGTACGGACCTTGCGATGTTTGATTGTATTCTTTCTGATACTGAAAGTCAGAAATTGTGAATTACATTTGCCTCCTGGACTCTGTTAAATGTGACGTAATGACTGAGGCCGTGTTTGAATCGCATAACCCTGCCATATTCCATATTGTTATGTTTATTGTACCCTCTGATGCAAAAGCACGTACTCTTCCGATAATTATTTCTAATTAGTACCTAAATGCATAATCTCACATGTAGCTTTGCATAATAATATTGGTCGTATTCATTCGCAGCAATTATCGTTTATCGAGTAATAAGTTGGAAGTGAAAGGTTTTAGGTAAACTCATTCGCACGTTTCTAAGCTTCGAATGATCTTGAGATTCTTTTCACTGATTTCTTTTGTTACACACTGTCTCGGACCAAGCATCTCTGTCGTACGACCAATATTGGCATATCGTTTTTCTATTGAATTGTTGGTGGCTATGACTTCCTGATGCTTTACTGATCTGATCTTACGATGTGCTAATACAGCTGGTTCCTTTACACCTTACAACTTCTAAAATCGGACAACGAAAAAGTCATTGTGCATTTTGTTATTGAGTGACCGTTGTATCCTCCTTGTGTCAGTCGATACTAACGGATCCTTGTAATAAGGAGAAAATGATTGGCTGTTCGTGTATTTTGTGGATATGTGTGTGAGTGTAAATATATATATATATATATTTATAAGTGCGTGTGTGTTCGCGCATTCGTGTTATCATTGGGGATGTCGTTTTGTTTGTAATTTTGTTACTAATGTTGTAATATTTTTGTTACATGTGTTATATTGTACATTTTCTAGTTGACTTGTACCATGAAGACGCTTATCATGATGAAATAGATGATATTGTGTGACTCGTTGATAAAAGTTATGTAGAGTTTTGTATTTACTCTGGCATAACTGTATAAAGTCATATTATAGTAATTATTATGTTACTGTGCAGAATGTGAAGTTAGTGAAGGTGTTGGTACTAACTGACTCTCTTCCTCTGATAACTTGTAATGATAGGTCCGCTGGCGGATGATTGCCCTGAATATTAAGAGCTCTTATTTTCCAAATACATCATCAGTGTAACGGAACTGCACATGTGATGTGGTTAAAAAGTAGAAAACCCGCGAGGGAGCATCTTCCTTTTTGTACTTCTTTGAATAAAACTAGAAATTTGTTGTAGGAGAGTGATTAATGATAGACCTCTAAGTGAAACACTTATGCTTCAGTCATATCTTCCATAGTTATTGATGTGCAAGTAACCATGTTACAATGTGATTAACTTAAAAAGCACTGCTTTACTCTTTGTTAAGTTGATAAAAGCCTTACAAATGCCAATGTAAAACAAACTTGAATAGCATGCAGGTTTGAGATTGAATGAAGAAAAAAATGCAAAACGAGTGTTAGAACGTTGTATCTCGTCACTCTTTGTAAGCTTGTAAGACATTGTGGTTTCTCGCCTGTCCTGGGAAAATGCAATAGATAATGACTTGGCATTTTAATGTTTTTATTATGCAAGAAGTCCTAATGACTGCTTGTTTTGTCTTGGAAATTGACTGTCTAATAAGAATACTCCATCATTGAAATATTGAATTAAACTTTTGGATGTAGTCATTCATGGAAATAGACTCCGTGTCTCGTAGTATGTGGGTGTTCATGTACTCAGCTATGCTTAAACTTCTCTAGCGCATTTTCCTCAGATATGAAGTGTTTATGACATTCCAGAGCAATATATACTTTCCCGAAAGGGATAACCTATACCATATTACATGTATCTACTTAACTAGAAGTGTAGAAATTCTTACCATGTACCATTCAAAAATTTTAATGAACCCTAAATATGTGAGGCATGAGGTGCAATGTATCGTGGGAGCTGTGTTGGATTTGCTCTTCAACTATGGCCTTATCTTCACCAGGAAGTGGTTTGTGAGAGTTATGGTAACTGACTCTCCTGGACCTGGTTATATTTTTATATATTCTTAAGTGGGAACAGAATTGACATCTTTTGTTTTGTGTTTATTTCCGTGGTACCTTTATGTTGCGAAAAGCTCGTCATGAGAACTACAAAGTGTGAAGTCACATGTCATGCTTTCATTCATTGTCTTTCTATAGGCAATAAGATTTTGGACTTGTTTTCAAGTTGTGGTTCTGGAAAAACAAAAGGAAAAACAAGAAAGGTGCCGGTCAGTTTCGTGTAATTAAGTTTTCTCCCTGAGAACATTTACCAAGGGTAGCACGAAAATGATATGGCTGTCAAAAAATCGATGTATGCTGTAATCGTCTCTAGAACCTAATTCCAATTTTTTTTTTTGTTTAGAGAACTTCTTGCACACCCACTTAAGGGTTTAAAAATTATCGAGTTAAACGATTTACCGCCAAAAGTTTGAATGAAAACTGCAAAATAAAAAGTAGACAGGGTATTTAAAAATTGTTACTCTTCCGAGTTGCTGCAAATGGCTCTGGTCACAAATGTTTCTGATGTACTTATGGTCTACCTTTAGAAAGGCCATAGCAAGGGTCATATTCATGTCGCATAATGACTTCTGCGAAAGTATTTTGTATTCAGAATTTGTTTAGTCATCTTTACTGTGGCTGTAACGTTTCTTTGTTCGAGCTGTCAATTATCAGCACAAAACTTCAATGCTTGCTCGTCTTCCACTAGCGTGGTATCATTACTCTTTGCTGACATATTCTTTGTCTGCTTCAGTTTCACATTCATAAAAGGACAAAGTGGCTCACAAATTGAAGGTTTCATTAGCGGTGCCATTATTATTTATCTGGAATAAGGAAGCGTAGGCTGTCTGTGTTTTACATGGCAAATGGTTACAAGTTAAAGGGAAATGAGCTATTTCAGATTTATAATGAAAAAGTAGTTCTGTAATATAATTGTTGCTGTATATTTAGGGGTATTTTCCTGATGAGCTGAAGAACCGATATGCATTTCAGTGCCATTCTCGTTGTATTTTGCAAGTTCCTTTTGGCCCTGGTTTTCCACATTGTGTTTTCCTCTTCTGACTCCATGTGACTCCACATGTGATTTTATATGATAGTTGCCTTTTTACATTCTGAACTCTACCTGCTTGTCTGCAACGGCAACCCACTCTAACACGGTGTTCACTAAGTAACGGAGGTGGGCGTACCGGGTGTCCCAGAGAACACACGACAGTGTTGCGGGTCTGCCTACCCACTCCGGCCGTAAGGCGCCATAACCCCTGCAGCTCTGGCGAGTATGCAATCCCGCAACACTGCCGTGTGTTCTCTGGGACACCCGGTACACTCAGCGAGGCCTCGATCGTCTACGCCCTTGTCCGCTTCTCCTAGTCCGCCACCGTCGGGTCGGGCAAGACTTCAAAGCTTTTATGTTATTGGCAAATATTTATACTTTTTGATGCGGGAAATAATTACATCCCATTTGATCTCAGTCTTCTACGTACCGAAAAAATATAAATAGTTGCCAAATTTTCATTTTGCTATATATCTTCAATTCCTAACCGAGAGTAGCGCACGTGACAAAACGGATATTAGGGCACGTCGTCAGCCGACCCGAACTATCGCGGCCGCTGAGTGTACGGGCTCCTTAAAGGCACTGAATACTGTTGCCTTTATTGTACATTCTTATATTATAGAGTCCTAATGGAGCAAAAATTTGTTTCACTAAATGCTAGAGTCACTAAATGAACTTACGCACACGAGTTTGGTTTTGAATACGTACCAGTCATGTTATTGAAAATTACCTGGAAATAATGCCATACCTTCAAGGACATACGTCATCATCTGTGCCAATTTTTTTTTCTTGACGTGAATCGTACGAATCGTGCGAGTTAACTAAAGAGAGCAAGTGTTTCGAATTGCGTAAAATTGCTGAAAATTTTTAGTCGATTTTGTTTGACGTACTGAACTGCATAAAAAACATAACATCTTCGGAAACGATTTATATTTCACAAATTTATTCCCAGAAAAGTAATTTTAGAAAAATGCCCGGCACTGTAGGCTCTAAAAGGCACCGTTAAATAATGTCTTAATGTATCCAATTTTTCCAACTGAAGGGTTCATTAGAAAATTTAACATGTATTCTTTTCTTCAAAACCTCCTGCGAAAGTAAAGGATGTTGCTCCCACATCACATTCAGGATATTAAAGTTGAAGTTCAATTTTTAAATTTTCTTCAGCTCATCAGGGTCTTTGTAACAGTTCTTTGTTACCACACTTAAAGTCGTTAAAGAAAGGGAATCTTGTGATATTATATTCTGCCCATTCTTGGTTGTTAACCTGATATTTGTTAAAGAGAAAACTAATGTTAAATACCATTGTGCTATATGTGCAATTCTTTACACTATATTCAATGGAGGATGATGATTATTATTATTATTATTATTATTATTATTACTATTCTGTTTCTATCAATCATCTTGTCATGATATAAAATATTAGACTGTTACACAAACGTTCTAAGAGTATTAAGATGGATGAAACTGGTGGGAAGTAGCTAGAGCGGATGAATTATTGTAAATCGAAGCACAATCTGTACCACCTCATGATCAAGTTGCAGTTTGTTAAGTTTACACTGTGAATTTTGCTGTTGGTTTTGTTTCTTGAACGAAACAGTTTACATTAGTCATGAAAATATTTGTTTACCTTTTAGTTTTTTCTTCTCTTTTTTTTTCATATGTGCGTTTAACCTAAGTCAGAGTTTATGTGTACATCAAGTAAATCACCTAACTTCTAGCGAAAATTGTATTAAAATATTGATAGACAATAAGAGATGAAAATTGTGTGAATATTTTATAAGATTTCTTGTATGTGTACAGAATGAATGTCAGCCTTATAACTGTAAAGTATTAAAAACGAATTGTTTAAAAATGTTTCATTTCTCTGTGATCCACTACTCATCTGCACGCCATTATAAAAATAACTAAATGTCCGAGTTAGAAATTACAGTTTGAAGAATAATATTAATGATAGAGATATAATTTATTATAAGTCGAATCTTACGTCTGTACATGTATTTAGAGGGCCACACATTTTGTAACAGCTATTAAAAGTTTTCATTGGCAGAAGGAGATAAATTTGTATGAGAGTAAGTAGTAGGGGTTGATACCAACTTAACCAGGTATAAGGATAATGTTTAGCCCCATAGACCCTACTTTGACATAATCTATTCAAAAAAATTTGGATATTTTATAACAAATATCTTAAAAATTCAGTTTGAGCAAACTTCCACATCACTAAATCTTTATATTTTTGGATCAAAATCAAGTACTAACAGCACTCAACAACATATCAAAAATTTGTGATGGGTATTTTTGATATAAGGGAAATGTTCCAGAAAGCGTAACCCAGAAATCATTTTTAACAAGCAAACTAGGCATCGGATAAGGCAAAAGTGATCAAAACTAAGTGATGACAACTGCCCTGACTGTCTATAATTTCAACTTGTCTCTTTTAAAAACTTGATCTTAAAAATCTGTAGTATTCCCTAGTATTCCCAAAATTTTAGCCTTTTATTACTTTATATGAATTAAAACATAAGAAATGGTAATACTAGGTCATACACTGAATAAATAGTATGGTCAGACCTTAACATAACAGTGCAAAGGGTTTTGATCACTTTTGCCTTATCCGATGCCTAGTTTACTTGTTAAAATGATTTCTGCGTTACGCTTTCTGGAACGTCTCCCTTATATTAAAAATACCTGTCACAAATTTTTGATATGTTGTTGAGTGCTGTTCGGTGCTGTTAGTACTTGATTTTGAGCCAAAAATATAAAGATTTAGTGATGTGGAAGTTTGCGCAAACTGAATTTTTAAGATATTTGTTTTAAAAGATCCAATTTTTTTTTGAATAGATGGGTCAAAGTAGTGTCTATGGGGCTAAACATTATCCTTGTACCTGGTTTGGTTGATATCAACCCTTAAAACTTACTCTCATACAAATTTCTCTCCGTCTGCCAATGAAAACTTTTAAAAGCCGTTACGAAATGACAAAATGGTCAAAATGGACATAGTCTCTAACTCAGCCAAATTAAGTCTGAAAAATCCCCCAAAAATTGGGGATGGTTTTGAGTCAGTACTAGTCAATCAAGCCTATTTTGGTCAAAATCTGAGGGAGTAGTGGTCGGACCCCGTTCGAATCGGCCTGGAAACGCTCAGTATGCTTCCCTCTCGCATTGCTTCCCTGAGACTGCGTACCCTGCGCCGCCTTTCACTGATGTGAACAGAAGTGAACCCACCGCCGAGGGGTCCACCACTCTGGTAATCCTGTGTACGCGTTGTCCCAAAACCACTGGAAATCTTGTTTTCTAAACTCCTCTTTCCGTCGTTTTTCGTTCTGTTTTGGCTCTTCCTTCACTGAAATATGCAAAAATTTACAAAAATTTATCTTTTCTTCAAAAAATTTACCGATAACCGGAAGTAATCACTGGTAATCGCTAATCGTGTGCACGTGCACGCTCCTAAACCGAGTGATGGACCCCTCGCACTGTAAAATTCTTACGAAGAAAATTCTTCGCAGCGTTGCGAAGAATTTGGCTGCTTCGTAAGGCTTCGCAATACGAAGTATTTTCTTCGCAAGCCCCGCCTTGCGAAGAAATTTCTTCGCACACTACGAAGAAAATGCTTCGCAATACAAAGCAGCCAAATGCTTCGCAGCTTACGAACGATTTTCTTCGTAATGCGAAGCATTTCTTCGCAAGGATTTAACAGTGCGCCCACCGCACTCCCGATTAACCACAGCTGAGTTGTGAAGCGCGCCCCACCCACGCCCATGAGAGTCCTTCGACTGCCTTGCCGACCCGAGCAACACCTTTTAGCCTTTGGACTCCTGTTTTCACATCTTCCGTAGATCAAATATTTCCCAGCTCACCGGACGATTTGTTGAGGGTTTCAGGCCGCATCACTTGGGCGATGTGTTCGCACCACCACCCCATGCACAGAGGTGACTAAGTCGGCCTCATAACCAGCTCTGAAGTGACCCAGGATCCGATTCAAAAGCAGTCCTGGAAGGGCGATGGATCGTCCGGACTCTGTTGGGACGTGCAAAGCCACTGTTTAAATTATGACTAGACTCCGAGCACGTTGCGGATGTGGGATCCCGCGCCGAACTGAGTCGAGCCGGATACGACAGCGGCACGCGCTCTCTCGCCTGCTTCCGGATCCGGACGACGTAATCTGACCGGATATGGCCCGGCCGGAGGTCACTGTGGTGGAGGCGAGGAGTGCTCCGCAGGAGGCTGGTGCAACGACTTACAGTGCTTACTGGTACTACGATACCAGTTAGGCGAGGGGTCCGTCACTCGGTTCAGGAGGAGAGTGCCAGTGATTTCAAAAAGTTTTTTGTTAAAATTTACGAAAAAACTTTGAAATCTACGTCATCTTTTGCCAGTTTTAGCGGGGGAAACCCGAAACACTTTAGAAAACAACGAAAAGAGCGATATCTGGGATTTAATTTCCAGAAATTTTCGGACAAAGTGTACACAAGATTCACCAGAGTGGTGGACCCCTGTTTCACTGTAAGAAAAAACTACAGTGTACGGCACATGCTGTATACTGCCTCGGAAAGCTCTGCAAATCTTGTCAGGAAGTACAGTAAATCCTGTAAAAGAAACTACCGTGAAGGCGGGTATAAAAATTAACTGGACTTGCTGTAGTTTTTTTCTACAGTGTTGGCGTTGTGTTTCTATTTTGGCTACCCTATATTGACGTCTGCGATTGCAGCAATACGGGCCATATATGTTGTCCTCTGCGGCATAAGACCCTAGGCGCCTAGACCCCTCCCATAACGACTGCCACATTTCCCTCCCTTTTCACTCTATTTGGTGACAAACAAGAAAAGCGGGGAGGCACGTCGGCTAAAACATAAAGAGCTCTCTCAGTGCTCGAGAGAGAGAGAGAGGGGGGGGGGGGGGAGCGCCGCCCTGCACCCCTAGCTTTTCTTCACCCACCAGGGCAACGGGAGCTGAGCTCATTAATTATTCATTTATAAATTCTTCAGTCGTGTTTTTCGTCGTTCCTATTGTAACCCCTCTCTCACCCCCACTCGCCCTCCGTTCTGCCCGACTCTATTTAGCTCTGCGCGGCTTTCCTGGACGCTGTCTCGGCTGCACGCGTGAGGGCAGCGCGCCGTGGAGGGGCGCGGAGGGGCGTGGAGGGGCGCGGAGGGGCGTGGAGCGGCGTGGAGGGGCGTAGAGGGGCGTGGAGGGGCGCGGAGGGGCGTGGAGGGGCGTGGAGCGGCGTGGAGGGGCGTAGAGGGGCGCGGAGGGGCGCGGAGGGGCGCGGAGGGGCGTGGAGGGGCGTAGAGGGGCGTGGAGGGGCGCGGAGGGGCGTAGAGGGGAGTGGAGCGGCGTGGAGGGGCGTGGAGCGGCGTGGAGAGGCGTTGAGCGGCGTTGAGCTGCGTGGAGAGGCGTGGAGAGGCGTGGAGAGGCGTGGAGAGGCGTGGAGCGAGGCGGAGTAGAGGCAAAAAAGGCTCTTTGAGGGACGCGGGTCGGGACAGAAACGTCGCGGAGTATGGGGAATCGGGGAATCATTCCGAATTTCAAAATATAGAAATTGAAGAAACTCCTTTTGAAGAATAGGGCATTTCTCGTTTATGACAAGAGCTGACGTGAGACAGTTTTGTAAGGGTTTGAGATTAGGCAGGTGCTTAGTGTGCGCATAGTGTACACAGTTCAAAGTAGTAAGTAAAAGTACACGCCTCGTGCCCATATCAGAAATTCTTATTCGTGCCCCCATTTCCGCGTGGCAATAACATTTTTCGCATTATTGCGTCACGCTGCATGAACATTATATCGGCCTTGAGAAAATTCACACGGCTAAGGAAACCCTAGTCGTCCTTTCGTAGTTATACGACAAAACACACATATACTCTGCAAATCCAAGTGCAGGTGCAGAACTGTCCTATACATAGTTAAAACTGTAGAACTAAAAAGTTCTCTACTTACGAGTGCAATTTTCTGACCATGACGAAAAACATTTTTTTCTGAAGACAGCATTATGATCTTCGTCCTGACCACTTAAATCGAAACTAGTACGAGTCCTCGTATAAGATTCCAGAAATTCGTATTCTGTTGCGTACCTCCTTTAATTTAAATGACAACTCTATCACATTTATGCTCATTGGAAAGAGAATTTCAAGACGAATTAGATCATGCTGGCTTCAGAAAAAATGTTTTTAGTCATGGTCTGAAAATTGCACATGGAAGTGCAGAACTTTTTAATTCTACACTTTAAACTGTAGGACAGTTCTGCACTTGGATTTGCAGAGTATGCCTCTGGGTGAGTGGATCAGCTACCTCTACTATAGTGTGGCGCGGCAGACATTTAAAACAAACTACTGTTACCTGAGCGAGAGGAAGAACGAATCAGAGACAGTCTGGGAGGGAGACAGACAGGGGGCTGAGAGTGAAGGGCACAGTAGCTCCTCATCGTTTTCACGTTGGAGGCCACACGCTCTCTCTTTCCTGCAGGCACAAACTTTCCTGGGGCAGGGCAGCCGCAGCCAGGCAATGCCGAGCGAACTTTGTTGAATGCTCCGCCGGGACGGATTAAGTTGACATGTGCGCACCTAGCGCTCCCCATACTCTCCTGTCCCCCACGATTCACTCCAAACCGCCACGGAAAGTTTCCTGGAAACCCTTCTGCGACCATGTGTGGATGGCACTTAATATTCGCCAGCAGTTGTCGCCAAACAATGACTTAACCGGTGCACTCACCCTGCAAAAAGGATGATTGTACCGGGTGTTTGTTTCTTTGAATGCGAAACAGTGTTGCAGGTTCGCCTCCCCCATTCGCCCGTAAGGCACCATGGCCCCTCAAGCCCTGTACTGGCGAGTATGCAATCCAGCAACACTGTTACGCATTCAAAGAAACACTCGGTACAGTGATCATCTGATTAGTGGATCTCGAATGGGTAATACTTTTTTTTTTTTGTGCCAAGCATATTACGGCAACACTGCGAGAAAAACCGTACCTCATACAACTTAACAACGGTTTTGAATTAACGGTTTACGGTTTTCGTTGCCGTACATCAATAATTTACCCTATACTGGGTACAATTTTAGTACAATATTTTATTGTACTTCGAAATAACGGTAAAAAATTGTAGTTAAATTGTAATTTTTTCTCACAGTGAAGTCCAAGCATGGCATGTTTGGTTCAAGTACACTGTCAGAAATTTCCACGGTAATTAGTACGGTTTTCCCCGTTAATTTTTTACCTGGTCCGGACCGTTATTATTGGGTACGGTTCGTCCGTACTACCTATGACCGTATATTTCACATGGGCCTATGATTCAACTTTTTTCGAAGTTTCAAGAAACTGAAACTACGGAATTGGTCGGGGAAAACACCGTAATTTTTCAGATACGGTCGTCCCGTCACGAAACAGAACGGTTTTACCGTAGTATCTGGGGCATGGGGGTACGGAATTTTTAACAGTGTAAATGAGGCTGGATGGAAGCATTACACCAACGCTTGTTTCGTATTATATACAGAAATCTGTGCAGTCGCATTATACAAGAAATTTCCTTGTATTACAAAGATTTTTCCTTGTATTACAAAAGACTTTTTATTGTACTACAAAAAATTTTCTGTATTACAAAGAAAGTTTGTCTTTGTATTGCGACTGCCCAGAATTCTTTTTAATACCGGGTGTCCCGACTCAGGACGGACAGTCGGATGGGTGGTCTACGCGCTGCAGGGCGAGAGCGGATGGCCTCGGTGGGGAGGGGAGTAGGCCAGCGAGGGCTGGCGGCCACGTCGGCAGGGGAGGGGCGGCCCGGCCATACCTCAGGGTCTGCCAGCCTCACCCTCACCCCACGCCTTCGCGAGGACTCTCGGGGTGAACCGCGGACAGCGAGAGGGATGCGCGGCGCTACCTAAAAATTCCTGCTGGGCTAGCCCTCGTTCCTCGATATACTTGAGCAGCATACAGCCAATTTTACTTGCTCTATGCTGCCGATATTAGCAAATTCACAATTAAAAGAAAGCAGCGCTTCAGAGAAAAGAATAGCCGTTTGCGCCAGCTAGATTTGCACGGACGGATCTAGGACAACTCGCCCCAGTCTAACTAGCCCCGGTATTAACTTGCCCCATGCCCAACTCGCCCCGTACACATCTCGCCCCAGTGCTAACTCGCCCCAATTAAAATCAGTTTTTTCACTGTAAGAAAAACACAGTAAACGCCTACGGTCTGGGCTGTAAGTTCGTTGCCTGGTCCAGCACCTTATTTTTTGGTTACGGTCCGTGACCTACAGGACAGACCGTAGCTTTGGAAAAGGCTACAGAGCAGGCTTACAACACTGTGAAAAATATCTTCGTAAATTTACAACATATTTTGTATTTACGATTTACAAATTATATTGTAAATTTACGAGTGTCCACTTTTGCTCGTTGATGAATTCCAAGTCGATACAAGTAACTTGTAATTTTACAATTTTGAATTCTAATTTTACAAGACACATCATGGAAAATTTTCCCGTAACTTGTACCAGTATTTTTCACAGTGAAAAAATCTAATTTTTGACGACACTTGCAAACGTTTAGTCGGTGAGCCGGTTCAAAGCAGAAGGGTGGGATGTAGTCACGATGCATCGATACAAATGCTATGCAGCTACTCACAATACTAGTAAAAGTAGTTTTTCTTGTGCACATTAATTGCTGGTGTCGATCTAATATAAACATGTACAGGTGTGCACTTGCTCTACACTTGGAGAAACGTTTAGACAACTGCTTAATTTGTGGTGCGCAGTTTTCTGAAGCATCCCATTGTGTCTGTGTGCCTTGAGGATTGTTTAAGTCTGCACTAGAGCGCACGTTTAGTAACTAAACGTTATGTGATGTGTAGTTGTGCCTCTGCAATTCAAAGTGTTCATAGAGTCGTAGAGTCGACACAAAGCCTGGACAAGTGCACATTTGTTTTACTAGTGGAAAAAGACCAAAGTTGCTTAAAAAATTTAAATGGGGCGAGTTGGCACAAGTTTGCGACTCGCCCCATCCCGAAAATAGGGGCGAGTAAGCCTTGGGGCGACTTTATCATGGGGCGAGTTAGCTGAGGCGACTTGTCCGTCACCCGCACGGAGGCGAGGTAATGACCGTGCCGTGGACGGGAGACTATTGAGGTGGTAGGAAAATCATACAAGGCGTTCCGGAATCAGACGGCTTGCTATGACTGTGTGGTTCCCGCGCCCCCGTAGCCCACCCAGCCGCACCCTCCGGGCCGGCTCTAGGCGCCCCTGGCCGCAATCTGATTGTGCAAATGCTTTGCGCGCTTGGCCAGGTACGACAGGGAAAGCGTCGCAACCCGTGCCTCCCTGCCCTGCCCTAACCTGCTCTGCCCCTCATATCGCCCCACCCTTTTCAAACTGGAAGCGCGTCCCACGTGCCACACTGTGTCCGTCCTCTCTTAGGGAATGTATGCAGGGATGGGGAAGCACATCAATAGTTTAACTTCAGTAGCTGAGTCCGAGGCCGGTCCGAGGGGAAAACGACTAAGGTAATCCGGCTGACAGCCGTAAGGTAATCCGGCAGGGTGTAATGCGGAGAAATTCGAAGTGATCCGGGGAAATTTTAGGGTAATCCGGGGTAACCCGAGGAAAAAAGCACCGTTATCCAGATGACACTCTAGAGGAAATCCGAGGTAATCCGGGGTAATCCGTAATCCGGCTGACACGAAAATTGACAGTCGTTTCCCCCTCGGCTGAGTCCAATAGCGTTGAGGTGGGCCCGAGGGTGGGCCCCGCGCCCCGCGCGAGGGAGAAACAACTCTGAAATGTTTGTGCACCTCGTAATTCAGGAATATTACGAAAAATTTAGAAAAAATATATACAAAAACTTGAGGAAAATTTACGAAAATTTAGGTAAAATTCAAGTGAAAATTAGGAACAATCCTATGAAAATTCACAAAAATTCACAAAAAAATTACGAAAGTTCACATAAATTTACAAAATATGATCACCAACATTCAGAGCTGTTTCCCTCTTCGCCCACGCCTCTAAGTCAGGTTGGTCAGGTCTGCTCGCGCGGGGGGAGGGGGGGGGGGGTTCTGCAATGGGCCGCCTGGCTACGCTGTGCGAGAGAGACAGAGAGGGACCTGCCACGGCCGGTAGTGCCAACCTCAGCGCATCAAAACACAGCGCCGTCACTCACTACCCTCGCCACCCACAAGAGGTCGCCGGGCCCGCCTGTCTCTCTTGCGTATCGATAGCGCAGTGGGCAAAGGCGTGGCCTTCGGTGCAGGTAGCCGGGGTTCGATACCAGGCGGGAACAATTTTAAGTTTATCTTTGCCTTGTTTCCGGATGGCAATATTGGCAGCACTGGAATTGGCATGTCCTACTCCTAATAGTAGGCAACCAGCAGCACTCTCAGCACGTCAGACAATAGCGTTGTGTTCCCCCCCGCGGGTCTGCTACAAGATCCGCCATATGCGGAGCCCTGCAGCTCCCTTGAGGAGAGTATAAAAAAAAACTCATGGGCATAAATAGGGCCTAATAAGCAACCTTCCCCTCCCGGGGGCCTAGCCTAGCAGAAGAATTGGTAGAAGATATTATGGGATCAATTGAATCTCTGGTTGGCGGGGATAGGAGGGGGGGCGGGTCAGAGAGAACGGGGGGGAGAGAGAGAGAGAGAGAGAGAGAGAGAGAGAGAGAGAGAGAGAGAGAGAGAGAGAGAGAGAGAGAGAGAGAGAGAGAGAGAGAGAGAGAGAGAGAGAGAGAGAGAGAGAGATGGGGGTGGGGTGATAGACAGAGATGGCGAAGACTGAACGATCCCAATAAAGCATAATGAAATCGATGAAATTCGGTCCAACTATGTGGGACAGCAGCGTGGCGGGCGCGCGACGCCTGGCTGGTCTGACTCGCTCTCTCCAGGCCACTCCATTGCCATCTCTTTGTTTGTTTTTCTCCCGGCCACAAGACTAGACGAGAGGCTTGGACCAGCCTAGACTGTCGCTGCTACTAGTGCCCCGTTCCAGCGCTCCGGCACGGGGAGGGGAGTGCCACGCGAAAAAAAAAAAATAAGAAGAAGAAGCAAGTTATTTTGTCAGCAACTGAGATTCTGAGAGTCACGAAGTACACTGTTAAAACCTTGCGAAGAAATGCTTCGCAGTACGAAGAAAATCGTTCGTAAGCTGCGAAGCATTTGGCTGCTTTGTATTGCGAAGCATTTTCTTCGTAGTGTGCGAAGAAATTTCTTCGCAAAGCGGGGCTTGCGAAGAAAATACTTCGTATTGCGAAGCCTTACGAAGCAGCCAAATTCTTCGCGCTGCGAAGAATTTTCTTCGTAAGAATTTTACAGTGTAGCAGGAAGTTTAAGGCGTTTTCGCTTCAAGTTTCACGAAGGTTAAAGACAAGTTTAAGTTTGATTTCAGAGGTCGTAGTATCACTAAGAATCAAGTTGGTTTTGCATGCTGAGATGATGACGCGTAATTTTTGTGAAATATTATTGAAGCAAGCCAATGCACTTTGTTTTCGATGACACCATCGGACTCCACGCAAAATTTTCCGTTCATAAGATAATGCTTACCGGTAGAAGACTCTCACAACAATTATCATAGTATTACGTGCCAGGATCCTCGCTACCCTCCGCTCCCCACCGCCCAGCGCCGGCCGATGCGATTCCGCGAAGAGAAACTGCACGTTACAACCGGCTTGTGTCCTTTGCTCACCACCAAACTTGCATCACTCGTTTGAAGTCCCTACACCACTAGGAATCGGCCACATATTACGTCACGCCATGTAATCCCTTCGAAAAAGAAAGAAAACAAAAGGAATTCTTTTTGATTTTTCCAGTACGAACCCTCTGCTGTCGGTCTGAAAATACGCACCTCCACCATGGCCTCTTCAATTTTTCGATTTTCTCCCAGAAAATAGAATTGAGGTAAATTGACTAGGGCTGTGCAGAGTGACTATAATGTCGCCCATTCACTGTTAAAACGAAAGCGTAGTTGTACGCCTTTCTTGAAACAGAGGAACAGCTAGGCTTTAGATTTACCAGTGTTGCTGTTGATTGCTGCACACGCTACAGGGTTTATGTAAGGAGGGCGTAGAAGTGTTGCGAGTGATAGTCAACTCTGGGACTAAATTGCTCTTATTTGTTTTACACTATTATTAGTAATACCCAGTACACTGTAGGAGCGATACCGTTACACTGTTCGGCTGCGATCGGTTTGCAGCTACAGGTGTTAAATATAGGTAACACCCTTAAAACCCATGGTCAATAGGGCCATACCTCTTTAATCAAGCAAATGGCCCAGCAAGTCTTTCTCTTCAATGGGTCTCCTATCTGCCCTCCACAGAAACCTCCATTCAACGTGGAATCTGAGGGAGGTGGCCGGTAGCTCGCGGCCGCATAGAAGAACCCCTGTCTGCTAAAAGGAAAAACTTTTTTAAGGCACTCGCGCCCGTGCCGCCCCGCGCGCCACACCAACACCGCTTTCTTTTAGAACAACCAGGCGAAACCCGGAGGGGTCGGTGGGCAGAGCCCAGTCCACCCCGCCGCGCCCCGCGCCGCCCCGCCCCGCGCCGCCCCGCCCCACCCCGCCCCGCCCCGCCCCGCCCCGCTCCGCCCCGCCCCGCCCCGCCCCGCCCCGCCCCACCACCCCGCACCACGCCACACCACGCCACTCGGCGCCATGAAAGTACTCCGCTGCCGGCGAGCCTCGCAGCCAGGCCCCTGCCTCCGACGCATTTTTCTCCTCCATATCCTCTTATTCCCCCACCGCCGCCCCACCCCACCTCAGCATCCTGCCATACCGCAGGTGGCAAGCCGGCCGCAAGCCCGCAGCCACTTCATCAGCTCGGGCGCCGAGTTGGGGTAGGCTTATAGGTGTGGTGGGGGGTGCACGGGAGGGGTTGTGCTTGACATGTCACGTGGGATATGGCACACGCCAGACGCTCTTATCACGGGGTGAGAGGAGGAGGCGGGAGTAGGGGGTGGTTTTCTGTGGGAAGGGCTGAGAGCCGGGGCAAAGCCGGGAGGGGGAGGGGAGGGGCAGAGCGGTGGCGAGCTGATTCTGGAGAATGCGGTGTCGTGTGAAGAGAGAGGAGGTAGCCTCCGCAGCTCAACGGGGCAGAAAAGTCTTGTAAGCTTCATCGCTCCCCCGCTGTAGTTCTAGTTTTATTCACCTCGCCGTCGCTGCGCCAGCTGCAGGCGGTGGCCCGGTGGCCTGGCCCTGGCCTGCTCGCTTAGCCCAGCCCCACCCTTGATACCATCGTCCCTTTTACTCGTCCGCCCGCTCCAGCGCTCCAGCGCTCCAGCCAGCGTGCCGCTTGATGAAGACACACGCGTCCGTGGCGTCTGCTGGAGCGATAGTGAGAGTGAGAGAGACAGAGCGAGGGGGAGGGAAAAGGACTGGAAGGGGGGAGGGAGGGGAGGGATCTCATATTCACTTGCAGAGGGGCTGGTGTGTGTAGGGCTGACTGTTGGCTCTCCTACTCCCGGCTCAGAATCTCCAGAGTGAGTTGTAGGGAGTGAGGAGAGTCGAGTGCGAGAATTGCGTCGAGGCGTTTCAAAGGCATTTTAAACGAAAACACGGGATGAAGTGCTGCATTTCCTAACCCCAAAGCGACACTTTATACGTCGCCTTTTAACGGTTCTTTATTTTCGCCACTCCGGCCGTATTCATAAAAGTGGGCTAAAGAGTCGGCTGGAGGGCTTTGTCCGTTTGGTGTCTCGCCGAGCGGTGTGAGAAGCACCCCACCCCGCTGCTGACGGCGGTCTGTTTCCCGTTCCGCTGGCCGCTCGGGCCGGCTAGGCTCGCCTCCGCCGGACTGGCGACGCCTGACGAGGGTGAGGGTACGCAAAACAACGTGGAAATTGTGTTATCTGTCATGGGGTGGACAAGCGGCCGTGGCCAACCCAGGCGCGGTGCTACGCACCAGCGCCCGCTCAGCTGAGGCCCGCTCGGCTGAGGCCTGCTCGGCTGAGGCCTGCTCGGCTGAGGCGTGAATGGCTGAGGCCTGCTCGGCGGAGGCGTAAATGACTGAGGCCTGCTAGGCATTTGATGCCTGCTCGGCTGAGGCCTGTTCGGTTGAGTTCTGCTCGGCTGAGGCCCGACCAGCTGAGGCCTATTTGGCTGAGGCATGAAGGCCTGCTTGGCGGCTGAGGTCTGCTCGGCTGAGGCCTGTTCGGTTGAGTTCTGCTCGGCCGAGGCCCGCCAGGCTGAGGCCTTTTCGGCTGAGGCATGAACGGTTAAAGTGGCACTCGAAAAGTTGTCAATCTAACTGTAAAAAAATTCATTACATTTTCATTACGTTGTAATGAAGCAATTTTAATTACATTTTCATTTCAATGTGATGAAACTTTCATTATCTTTTTGTCATGAAAGTTCATAGCATGTGCCATTAAATCAAAAGCTCAAAATTTTAAAGAAATTTCTTCTTGTTTGAACTCAACCTCAACATCACCTTGCACTTACAGATTCAGAAGTCTTAGATACTTACTAACCTTTCAACCTTTCACTTCGGGAGTAGAATCCCCGACCTAAGAGTAAGCAATCGCTGCCGTTGACCACGCGGCCATTTGAAGAGCTGTGCAATTGCAACTGTTCAATGCAGCGGCTGTGCACTTGTCAGTGCTCAACACTGTAGTTGTGCACTTGCAAGTGTTCTACAATGAAAGTGCTGTCTGGCGCAGCTGAATACTTAAAAGTTCACAACCACCGTATTGAACATTAACAAGTGCACAGCCGTTGAGTTCAGCAGTTGCGATTGCTCAGCTGTTGATTTGAACACTTGTACGAGATAAACAGGGAACTGAAACAGGGAACTTAAAATGAAAAAATCGTTTGCCTAACGCAATGAAATCTCAAACATTTCTAACAGTCATAGCAGAATTACACAGGTCCATATCTTTTCTAGCACATCCGGGACAATGTCCAGGGCAGAGTTCTCAAACGGGCGGGTCCGGGGACCCGGAATGCGTCCGAAGCCGTAGGTGCGAGTGAGATGCTGTAACCGAATAGTATCTCCCTCTCGCTCTCACTTGCGCATTCGGACGCGTTCCGGGTCCTCGGACCCACCCGTTTGAGAACTCTGGTCCAGGGCTGCCCAGGGGGCAGGGCAGGGCAGGGCTCGGCGCCGGACTGCCCCCCCCCCCCCCCCTCCCCAGAGTAGGTGAGGCGGGCTGGCGGCGTTGTGGCCCGTGATGCACCGCAAGACCATGATGAAATAGTGAAATCCGACGGCAGGGAAAAGGAGGAAAAGTTTCCGGAGGGTTCTGAAGGGATAATGGGGTGGGAAAGCGAAAGTGGGGGTGGTGCGAGAGGTGTAGTTTGTGAGAGACAGGCGGGAGCGGCCTTGAGGGGTGAAGTGGGGTGGGGAAGGGCGGGGCGGGGCGGGGCGAGGCGGGGCGGGGCGGGGCGGGGCGGGGCGGGGCGGGGCGGGGCGGGGCGGGGCGGGGCGGGGCGGGGCGGGGCGGGGCGGGGCGGGGCGGAGCGGAGCGGGGCGGAGCGGAGCGGAGCGGAGCGCTCACACCTGAGGTGCAGTAGAGTTGTGGCGAGGCTGCTGCACCTCACTCGATGGCTATCATTTATTCACATCGGCCCTGCAGCTCCTCTTGTACAGCGAGTGCTTGTACCGGAGGGTGTAGCGGATGAACAGAGAGCAACAGGCCGGCACCAGCCGATGGGGTCAGGGTCTAAACTGCTTTACAGCTTGCTAACTTTCGGGACGCTGGGAAAACTAAGTGTCGCGCCGCCTGCCCCGCGCGCCCGATAGGTAGGCAACCCAGCTTGCTCGTTTTACCGCTCCGCTCTCCCGCCTCCGGCCCAGCTCCGGGCGAACCAGGCGAACGCAGCCGGCCGGAGCTCGGCTCTAGCACGGTGTTTCGGACGCAGACTCAGCCGGCTAATCTCTGCGCGACAGACCGCTCTGACCCGGATACCTGCCCGGCCCGGCCCGGCCCGGCTTCCGGAACAGAGAGCAGAAGACAGGCAGTCGCCCATGTGCTCCCGTACTGCTCGTCACCTCGCCGCCGCGCTGCCTCAAAGTGTTCAAGTTCTGAGATTCACCGTGCCATCACCCGCGAGGTGTGCAACATGAATGGAGGTCAAGGTAAAATATTCAACGGCAAACATCAGACTCCAGATGTCAACACGTTTCCAGGGCCTTCGGCCCCGGCCCCGCCGCCATGATGGGCTAAAGTCTAACACCTTATTGCCTTCGGAATGTTGCCGCCTGCTCGCCTCCTCTCCGCGATGCTTTTGCCTCTTCGCATAGACGCTGCTTTGAGCCTACAATAACTCCACGCCGCCGTCTCATCGTGCGATGTTGTGACAGTATAGAGACTCATTTTACACTTTAATGGTGTTCAATTATTGTTTAAGAATGGAGTTGTGCAATTAGTGCGTGGACACTTGTGTCTTGTGAACCGGCTGTTTAAGTGCGCAAATTTACATCAGTTCAACTTCTATCCTCACATTTTCTACAAATGTATTACTGGTAACCGCAGTTAGTAATACCAACTCGGTGAGTGCACTCTCTCCTGGGCCCAGGTGATGGAAATTTTGTCTTGTCTTGTAGAAATAGTAGAACCTATGAAGAATTATTGTGATGTGTATGTTGTTTTTCTTAAAACTGAGTACGAACCTAGTGAATTTAGTACACCGTTATTTTAGTAAAAATTTATTTCATTATAATTCTTGTATTATCAGAGTTCCTCGCTAGATATTTCAAGTTTAATCTTGCACAGTCATCCTCAGGGTCGTAAACGTTACTAAATTTAACTTTGCCGCTTTTATGGCATTAGTTACACTTATGTTGTTTTCATTTTTACTAATATTTACACCGAATATGGTGTTTTGTTTGATGGTCCCGGCGACGGATACGCCCCCGCAAGTCTAGGACACTCTCCCACAGGAGGGATAGAAGCCGGTATGCGGCTGAGGTCTCCGTCGTCTGGCGAGTGACAGAGCGCGCATGCGCGCATCGTGCTCTTGTAATGCGTTCTTATTGTCTCTGTCTAGCAGCCGATGCGTCGCACGCTTTTGCGAACCCGTTTCGGCTCGCCCGAGCTGAGCCTTTCTTTCCTGGTACTTCCCTTTCACCTGCCCTGGCGCGTATTAAGGGAGGGGGCGATTTCTGTGGCCTCTAAACAGCCGCCTGAAAGGAAGGCAAATTGTGCTACGAAACCCCTGGTTGTAGGCAACCTGAAGGGCACCGCCCCCCCCCCCCCCCTGTCGGTCGGACCTTCATATGCCCCTGCACCTGCTTCTCGTCCACCGGGTCTACAGAACCGTCCGGTGGGTCTGCTGAACCGCGCGAGACCCGTCCGTCCCGTCCGACCCGACCCGACGCGACCCGTATATCCGGACCCCACCGGACCCGACCCGACCCGTATCCGGACCCCACCGGACCCGACCCGACCCGACCCGTCCCGTCCGTCTCGTCCGACCCGACCCGACCCGACCCGACCCGACCGGACCCGACCCGACCCGACCCGTATCTGGACCCCACCGGACCCGACCCGACCCGTCCGGACCCCCCGACCCGACCCGACCCGACCCGTCCGTCCCGTCCGTCCCGTCCGTCCCGACCCGACCCGACCCGACCCGTATCCGGACCCCACCGGACCCGACCCGACCCGACCCGACCCGACCCGACCCGTCCGGACCCGACCCGACCCGTACGGACCCGACCCGACCCGACCCGTCCCGACCCGACCGACCCGACCGAGCCGCTGAGGCGCTGCTGGGCTGGGTCGGGTACTGAGGCGCAGCAGCCGCAGGTCTACCGGTGCGAGCGTGACCACCCGTTTGAGAGCTCTGGTATGCGGGTGCGCTTCATTTCTAGCGCGAAATTTCAGTACGCTTGAAAAAAAAAGGCGTTAGGTTACGCTCTAGTTTATAGAGTGAAGAGCTTAATTCTTTTTGAATGAAATAGGAATGGTAGCGGAAGTACGTCCATTTTCTGCACATGTGTGTTTGAGAGAAGACGCAGGTAGGTGCAGGTGGGTTTGCCTACTCACTCTGCTCCTGAGGCACCATTGTCTCATGGGTAGGCGCACTGTGTCTACTATCAAACACCTCGCATGTAGCGAAATATGTCAGATAAGATTCCAAATGGCTCTAGGGTAAAACACCCCGCAAATAACACACGCATTCCATTCAAAATGTTGCCATGTTGCCTGCCTACGAGCTCGGAGAGCGGACATCAGCTGTCATTTCTTGGCAGACGTAATTTCCGAATAAATTGTAATAACACGCAACAAAGAAATTAAGTTTCTCGAATAGAGTAAGGCAGAAAAAAACGGTCCTCTGCGGTTCTCGGGCCGGTCGAGGAACCACACCCCTCCGCGCCTCCTCAGCCGCGCACGGCTCCCGCCGCCCTCCCAGCCAACTCTATCTGCGAAGTGCCATCCATTGCGCACACCTTTTTTTTTAGATGATAAAAAAGAAACCTCTCACGTTCTGGAGTCAAGGCCGCTATAGACAGTGAGCCAGACGAAAATTGTTGTCCGTAGTTTGCAATACGCGTCGAAAAGTTCCATTTCCCCGGGCACTGTTTCTCTTATACTGCTCTCTCGCTTGTAACTTGAGGAATGCCTAGGCGGCGCCAGAGATAGTATGGACCGTAGAGAGGGGGGCAAAAACACAAGCCGGCCCGGCGCGAGGCAGGAGTGAACTCAGGGCGCTGATGGTCGAGAGCGGACCGCCCAGCCACCCCAACCCCGACCCGGACCCGGACCCGCCTCGCCGCGCGCCTCGCCGCTCCCCGCGCGGGGAAGAACAAGCAAAGTTTTCACGCGCGAGTTTTCCACTTCCACTTCCTTTCCTCGTCGGATCCGCTCGGCCTTCGATGTATCCCTTCCATCGGCCGCGCCAGCAAGAAGGCCGGGGTGAGGCGAGGACATGGTGAGGTGCGGAGGCGGGGTGGGGGCGGGGCGGGGCGGGGTGGGGCGGGGCGGGGTGGGGCGGGGCGGGGGTGGGGCGGGGCGGGGTGGGGCGGGGTGGGGCGGGGCGGGGTGGGGCGGGGGTGGGGTGGGGACGGGCGTGGTAGGAGCGTATGGCGTATGGCGCACCACTTAACCTGAACGCTCAGGCACGCCATGGAAATCCAGCTTTATAAAGATTCGTTCTGGGACGGAGAAGTCTTCAGTAAACACACCTCAGATTTGCACCTCAGAACTCTCTTAGTGAGTCATCAGAGAATGAGGTATCGTTCACCTACACATGTGTCTATCAGCAAACGATGACATCATTCATACACAAACTGAGACATGATTCCACACTGAGCATATTAACAACCATATCATTCAGCTCATTAGAAAATGATACTGTTCGTTTGAATACATGCTATTTCATCTGCGTCCGAAACAATTTGTTTAGTAACGACACATTTGCAGTCATGTAGGACAAAATAAGATCAATATGTGTTTGATATTCAAATTACTTCTTTTACGCATTGCCTTAATAAGTTGCTGCATGAGGGTTGATATCGTTCTGAAACGATAAAAATCATTTTGAAACGAAAGTGTTCGTTATGAGGGACAACGAGTTAGCAGCTCTTTCAGGAAGATATTTTGTTTAAAAATGTTGAGGCTGTTCTAAATGCAAATGATTTTCTTTATGATGAAATGATAAACCGTATCTAAACGAAAAGATCGTTTCCATCCTAGATTGGTTAACTATTTTAAAATGAAACATATTGTTTTGAATCTTAACGAATAAGTCGTTTCTGAACAGTGCTTGAGGGAATTGAATTGTATACATACGACTTCTTCTACACAGATAATCCAAGTGTTCAACCCCTCAGTACTTTAAAGTGTTCAAATACCATTTAAACATATAAATGTGTTCAACTGAGTTGTTGTACACTTACAAGTGTTCAACTCAGAAGTTGTGCACTTAAAAGTGTCCAACTCTCCAGTTACACACTTGCTTAGCTTGGACGCACTGTATTAGGGAAGTGTGCAACTGGGGAGTTGAACACTTACAAGTGCACAACTTCTGAGTTGAACACTTGTAAGTGCACAACAACTCTGTTGAACACTTTCATTTGTTTAAATGGTATGTGAACACTTAAAAGTGTTGCAGGGTTGAACACTTGGTTTCTCAGTGTAACAGTGTATCTCTAATATTTTACAAAAATATACGAAACAATCTGGGTCATATATGTATGTATACATAAGAATACTAAATAAGTCACCAAAATACTTATCACAAATACAAGAAAAATACCGAAAAGTTCATGAGAAATACAAGAAATACAAAGTAAGTGGGCACATAAGTCATTGGTCGGCCGCTTCTCGACAGAACCTGTGACTTTCCCCAAACCCACCATGCAATTTCGAACAATCAATAAGTTAAAAAATTCACCAAAAAGCTCCAAAACTGAAGTCAAATGTTCAATACGGCAACTTGTTTGGGATACAGGGAGATACATGGCGTTTAAAAATGAAAAGTTTTGCTTTCTCTGATAATGAAAGTGTGTACAATGTACAGTGATTAATCAGTGTACATGGCTGCTTGCTGATTAATAAGTGTACATTGGAATGCTTGCTGATTAATCAGTGTACATTGGAATGCTTGCTGATTCCATTGTACACTGATTAATCAGCAATCATTCCAATGTACACTGATTAATCAGTAAGCATCCATTACACTGATTAATCAGTGTACATCGTACACACTTTCATTATCAGAGTAACTGTAAACGGAGTTCCTGCATCACCTCCTAAAAGTAGTTCTGGTCACTCCACTACAAAAGAGTTTTTTTCCAGTGTGGTAAATAACTTCGGGGAAAAAAATATCCATTTACGGTTATCAAACCCATGGTACATTTCAAGGCAAAGTGCTAGGAAAATGCAAGCCAGATCGAGTCAGAGATATTTTCAGCGTTCTAGATTATTTTCCGTTAAGAGACATCGTGTATCCAGATAGAAACTTTCATTCTCGTCAGGAAACTAAAATCCACATCGGCTTTCCGTAAGGGATTCAGAGCTGCTTACGCTTTATCTCTGCAGACTGGCCTCATCTTCCGAGCACACACCTCTTTCAAAAGTTGATGTCACCCGATGAGATTAAACTTCAGGAGGCCAACAGCCAAACGGCCCGGCCCCCACTACCACCCCGCCCCGCCCCACCCCGCCCCGCCCCACCCCGCCCCGCCCCGCCCCGCCCCACCCCACCCCACCCCACCCCACCCCACCCCACCCCACCCCACCCCACCCCACCCCACCCCACCCCACCCCACCCCACCCCACCCCACTCCGCCCCACTCCGCCCCGGCCCGCAGCCCTGCAGGTGCAGCGGCCGGCTCCTTTGCATCCGCCTCTCAATCAACTAATGATGATGGCCTCGTGGCCCCGGGCCTATCGCCGGGACGCGTGGGGTGGGTCTCCTTTGTTAGACAAACTCAAACCCGGACCGAATTATGAAAGTTTTCGGCCTTTCGTCTCTCCACACCCCGCCCCGCCCCGCCCCGCCCCGCCCCGCCCCGCCCCGCAGCTCCCCCCCTCCTGCATGACGAGGGAGGCCTCGCGGGGCCACTGCTGGTGGCATTCTTTGGAGAGAGAGAAAAAAAGATTAACGGAATAGGAGGAAAGTCAAACATCATCAATATGTTAATTTTTAGCTAAATAAACATGAAAGCAGGATAGATCGTGCATGACTTCCAACAGGGTGGGCATCTCTGAACAGAGAGCTCTTTGTTCCAGCAGGGCTCGGGCCTTTGAGCCAGATGAAACAGCCGGACACGGCAACAGGCCGTCTTCACTTTATGGGGTGGTGCGCACCCCCGCTTCCCTGTGCCTCCTCGCTCCCCTTCTCTCCCCTCCTCCACTCCTACACTCCCCTCCACCACTCCCCTCTTCCACTCCCCCACTCCCCTCTTCCACTCCTCTCTTCCACTCCCCTCTTCCACTCCCCTCCTCCCCTACGCCGCAACGCCTCACTTCCTCCCTCAGCCCAGGCCACACGATTAACGGGAGACTCCAGTGATCGACCCGATCACCTGCAGTCACTCTGCCAGAATTTCTTTATCTGCACTCTTATTCTGTTACGAAGAACCTCTCTTCGTAACGTACAAAGGATTTGAAATCTTTGTGATACGAACAAATTCTTTGTATTACGAAGACTTTTCGGTTTGTAATATGAAACCTTGTTTGTATATTACAAATTGTACAAATCGCTTCGTGTTCTTATTATGAAGAAAAGTAGTTTGTGATATGGCGGTTCCAAATCCTTTGTACGTTACAAACAGAGTTCTTCGTAATATGAAGACTGCTCTTTGTAAGGAATTTACAGTGTGACCTCAATTACGACTAGGACCCGTATGTGTGAATGTGACTGCAAGAGGCTCCTATATCTTCTTGTGAGTTCGCACTTCATAAATTCAGATAATTCTTTCCGCAGGCCCTGCATCCCCATTCCCTTCTCTTTATCTCTGCCCTTCCCCAGGTCGGGTAGACCATCCCTGGCCCCTCAGACTGAAACTCCATTCCCTTGCTCGTATGCTTTGCCTTCCGGCTAGAAAGGTGAAAGGGCAATCTCCCTCGGAGGGGGCACTGTGGGTGCGAGCGACTTCGGCATCAACACACACTGTCATGAAAAACCACTGTTTAAGAACAGTATGGAACTGTTGTTTAATCACAATAGAAAACTGTAATTTTTCTTGTGAATTGTAGGGTACAACGAACTGAATGAATGTACAATGTTTTACTGTAATTTCCATGTACAAAAAACGGTTTGCAAACGCTTTTTAAAGACGGTATATTAAACAGTGCACACACACTCACAGAGATCCACCCGTGTGGCCAACGAGTCAGGGCGATCATGACAAGGCGACACTGTAAACTAACTGGTTGGCATTCTTCTTCTGGAACGCCAAAGATTCAGTCAGCGTTCTTCAGAAGACGCCAAATCTGGGGCTGTCCATAGAAGTGACGTAAGTCAGAAAAGTTAACTTTTCAGGAGAGGAAAAAAACGTTTTTCAAAATATTTGAACGAGCCATTCTTTTTTGAAACGTAAACCAGGCTTTTCTGTTCAGTATAAAAAAATACAATGTTGTCAAAGTTAACATACGATGAATGTTTTGGACAAGTGAGTGACTTACGTCACTTTATCTGCAGATTGTGTTCTGTTTATGTGACGTAAGTCGACTTACGCCACATTGCTTGACTTCAGTTCTTTAAAAACTAAGATACTTTTGGGTTGCGACAGTTTTGATTTAAAACGTGTAACATTAATGACTTAGTATAGCTTGACAGATAACCTCAATCGAAATTGGCCACATATAATCAACCTTAAAATGTGTCGTAAGTCGACTAACGGCACTATAAATGAAGAATTAAATCAAAGAAAAGTGTCGCAAGTCGACTTACGTCACTTTTATTTACTCTGCTAAGCTGGAAACTGACTTACGTCACAAAATTAGTGATCATAAATTTGGTTCTAATTTAGATGTTAACGTTCTGAAAAGACCAAAACAACCAGTACAAAAACCAGATACAGATCATCAAAGAATTCAGTTTTTGACGTAAGTCGACATACGTCACTTGATCGCTCCAGAAATATCTTGGCGCCATAAGACGCCAACCAGTTTACAGTGGAGATGCGGATGCCAGGCCTTCAAAAGCTCACCGACGGCAACGGTTACGAGTCGTGCCCAAACCGCACGGCCGTGCGCAAAACTATAGCACCGCAGCGCCGCGGTCGCGCGCCGCAGCTAGAGTTGCAAATCTAGGAATTTTTTCCTAGACAAACCCTGCCTGCTAGGCAACCTGCCACACAGTCACTGTGAGAAAAACCGTACCTCATACAACTAAACAACGGTTTTGAATTAACGGTTTACGGTTTTCGTTGCCGTACATCACTAATATACCCTATACCGGGTACAATTTTAGTACAATATTGAATTGTACTTCGAAATAACGGTAAAAAATTGTAGTTAAATTGTAGGTTCTCACATTGGTGGTGTCCGAATGTTGCCTAGTAGGCAGGGTTTGTCTTCGAAAAATTTCCTAGATTTGCATCTCTAGCCGCAGCCGCAGAAACTGTGTGCGGCAGGGCTGGAGCTGCGCGCGGGGTGCGGCGCAGAGCGCCTGGTGCTTAGGCAACCGGCGGACATCCGTGCCAGCCGGGCGTGCGTCCCGCGGTTTGCAGGCGCTCTCCTCGTCCTGCGCGCTGCGGGGTGGGGCGGGGCGGGGCGGGGCGGGGCGGGGCGGGGCGGGGCGGGGCGGGGCGGGGCGGGGCGGGGCGGCGCGTCGTGGGGCGCGAGAGGCGGCCGCGGCCGGGGTGGGGCTTGCGGGTGCACACGAGCTGCGCTTATCCCGAGTTTACGTCAGTGTCTGCGCCTCTACCCCGCCCTGCACCACCCCGCCCCCCTCCCCTCCGTCACTCAGCCCTCTCAGCCACCGACACTTTCTTCCCTTTTCTGTCCGTACTTGATGTTGTTTCCTTGTCTCGCGGAGTGAACAAACCAACAGCTTAGGGGGTACACTGTTATTTGAGGGTGTACTCTGAAAGTACGCCAAAGGCGTATGCCATAGGAAAGCGAGCGCCTCATGGAGTACTGTGACAGCACGCCCGGGCGTATCGTGGAAGTACACCTTGTACACCTTAGGCGCATCCACCCCATACACCTTCACCGGCACTTGTCGCAGGTTCTGGCAGGTTGTAGGGAGGAAGGTGTCTCGTATGCATACACCTTACAAAGATGGGTGCAAGAACATGAGCGGAGGCAGCAGCGAGCCAAAGCCTTATGCCGCTGACAGCACTGTTAAAACCTTGCGAAGAAATGCTTCGCATTACGAGGAAAATCGTTCGTAAGCTGCGAAGCATTTGGCTGCTTTGTATTGCGAAGCATTTTCTTCGTAGTGTGCGAAGAAATTTCTTCGCAAGGCGGGGCTTGCGAAGAAAATACTTCGTATTGCGAAGCCTTACGAAGCAGCCAAATTCTTCGCAACGCTGCGAAGAATTTTCTTCGTAAGAATTTTACAGTGAGCTACTCGGACGGTAAACACCTTCTCTGTTGAAAGAACTCTAGGCTTACAGGTCAGGGTGCCCAAGGTGTACTCTGTACTCCCACGGTACGCCTAAGGTGTACTCTCACGATACGCCCGGGCGTGCTGTCACAGTACGCCATAAGGCGCTCGCTTTCCTGTGGCATACGCCTTTGGCGTACTCTCATAGTACACCCTCAAATAACAGTGTAGGATAGTGGTGGTCGGAGCAGAGCGCCTGAGGAACGCCTCGGCCGGGGACGAGGGCGAGCCGTCACTGACCGGGTCTTTTGGGGGAATGGTCTGCGTGCTGAAGGGTTGTCACAGTGGTTATCGTCCCCGCCGCTAGTGCGGCCGGCGTTGGGAGTGCTCCCACACTCCGCCATGCACACCCCCAAACTACTCCTCACATGGGGACGTATCCTTGTTTACACGGTGAAAGTGTTTGCGTGTAGCGGGGCGGGAAGCGCTGGCACTCCGTTCTCAGAAAACAACAGGGACTATCGCTGCGGCACAAATTGCGAAACGTTTACAGACGCATTTAATTAGGGGAGCGGCGGGGCTGCGGGGCTGCGGGTCGACCAAGAACGCATTGTAGAGGATCGTGGGGGAGGAGGGAGAGAAATAGAATGAGAGAGAGAGAGAGAGAGAGAGAGAGAGAGAGAGAGAAAGAGAGAGAGAGAGAAAGAGAGAGAGAGGGGGGGGGGGAGTTGTCTGAGCAAAAGGAGGCGCGGCGGCCCGCCCGCAGTGTGCCTCGGAGGGATGCACGCGCCGCACGAGATGGCCCGTCACTGGGGCTGCGGTCAGCTCCCATGCCTGGGGCGGCCGAGCTGCAGACTGCACTCTCAGCCCGTTACTGACTTTTCAGACCCCTTTGTCAGTATTCCTGCTGCTTAAAAACCTTTATAAGCTACAGACAACTTTTTTTGTCAGTAGTACGAAAGAATTCCTTTTTTCGTTACTGACAATTTCGTCTTTAATTAGTAGATTACTGAAAAAACTATACAGAATAACTGAAGAATTTATCAGTAATCCTGCTGCGTAAAAACGTAGGTATTTACTAAGAATAAAATCAGTTGAGGTCTGAGAGTGTGAAGTCTGTAATGAAGCACAGCAGGTGGCGGGTGCAGGGCGCCGGCGAGTCGTTGCGAGACTTCTGAGACTCAGCCCCGTGGGCCCGCCACCCGTCCCCGCAAAGGTGTCAGCTCATAACCGCCGCCCAGTAGACGTCATGCACAATAAATTCTTGTGTACGTTTTGTACACTGTAAAAAAAACATGTCGTAAATTAACAGGTAATATCTGTGAATTTTGTTAAACGAACTGACTGCGAATTTACTTTTTATTCGTGTTCATTTACAAAAAAAACTCTGTAACTTTACAAAAATATTCCGTAACTTTACAAAAGAATTCCGTAAGTTTACAAATTTTATCTGTTGTTTCGTGATTTTTCTTGTTAATTCACAAAATGTTTCATCAAACTACAGGAAAAATCTGTTCACCGATTTAACAGCGAAACCTGTAATTTTTTTTTGTCGTTATTTTACAACAAATTTTTACAGTGTAATATGCAGCTACATATTTCTGTAAACTTTCTCTTTTTATGCATAAATTTGTGCCGAACTAAGAACAAGATAAGCTACTATGGACAATTTTGTTCATTGTTGCACACAAAATTATGCGCAAACAGAGCATGTGTACGGAAATCCGTAGCTGCCTATTTAAGAAAAAAAAAGTTCTCAAGACACTCTAAAAAAAATTACAAAATTCTGTATCATTTTTATGCAGTAATTAACATATCACTTGTGATACAGGAAAATGATACAGATTTTTGTATTTTGTGTTAAAATTATATACGAATCATCCAAATTCCGTAAAATTGATATAGTATTTTCTGTATCAGATACACAAGTTTGTACAGCAAGTGATATGTAAATTACTGCGTAACAATATACAGAATTTCGCACTGATTTTTTTTAGAGTGTATAGTGTGTGTGTACTTTCCTAATTCCTTATTAGAGGGTGTGCAATATTCCTTTTGGTTAAAGGTATGGGCAGGGGTCGATAATAAGGCGTCATGGCCTGCGCTGTGACCGGTGAGGCGGGGTCCTCCTCCCCTACAGACCCCGCCTAAACAGCACCCCTTGCCGCAGTAACCACCGGCGGCAGCAGCGACTGTTAATGAACTGAAGCTGGCGGGAGCTGCTCAGCCCGACGAGAAAAGGCAGGCGGCAGGCTGCAGGTAGCTAACGAGGCTAACTTCACTTTAATGCGCAACCAGGCAGCCTAGCGCCCTGGAGGAGTGAAGAGGGGGGGGGGGGGGGGCGATAGTGCTGAATCCAGCCGAGGCCTCGGCGCCGTGGTGCAGCAGCGGCATCAATGCGTTCGTCAGCGAGGAGAAGTGCGCCGCCGAGTTGGCTCAATGTACTGTGCGCTGGGCCCCGCGTGTGCTGCGGAGCACGTTGTGCCGGCGTGTTTGAAACACCCCGCCCCGCCCCGCCCCGCCCCGCCCCGCCCCGCCCCGCCCTGGCGCGGAGCAGGGACGACAGCCCGCCGGCTGGGAGCGGAGAGTAAATACGGGGTATAAATGCCCGGGAGGAGGGGGAGGCAGACTTAAGGACAGAGGGGGTTCCACACGCCCCGCCTCGCCGCGCCGGATGGCTAAGCGGTTTAAGCGCGCTGTCACGGGCGTTCTTCGGAATCCGCGAGGATGTCTTTCCTCCTGACTCCCTTGTCTTGCATCACGGTCCCGCCCCACAAAGTGCGTGTTCTCTGTACACCCTGGTGCCCTCGACACGAAAGTGTGCTCGGCAACAGCAAGTCGGGATGTATTGTGCGGACAACATATCCTCTTGATATGTATGGGTGTACCGAGGGGGCCTCTACTACTCATTTGGAGGAACACGCGGATTGCCGAGATTGCCGGACTACGAGCATAAAGTTTGAGATTATTTAGCATCGAACGCTGATAGGCGGAAACTGATAGGCAAAAATGCTCTTCTTTTCTTCTGTACATTGGTAAAACAAATGTATAGTTCTAAACATCAAATGATGTTTAACTGCTTATGTTTACCCAGTCCTAAAAAACCATGGGCTCCATGGGATCCCATGGATGACTTTCCATGTAAAAATGATTTTAACCACGGAGAATTACTAGAACACCATGGGTCTCACAACACCATGGCATGGGATTTGTAACACCATGGCATGGGATTTGCATACACCATGGCCCGGGGTTTGCAACACCATGGAGCCACGAAACACCATGGACAATACTGTCATGGTGTGTCTTCTCCCATGGTGTTAAAATTATCCCATGGAGGCTTGAATTTCCCATGAGGATTCAAAACGCTGTAAAATCTGTATCTATTCAAATATCGACCTGAAATTTGGTATGTAGCATATTTAGCGAATTTTAGTAGTGCCATTTTAATTTCATTGACATCTGAGTATATTTTTCTGGTAACTTGAAAACGGCTTGGCCTAGGTAAAAATGGACCACGGATTCGGCTCTGCCTCGCTTTCGACACCCTAGAATCATGTTTCGTTCTGTTCCATAAAGTTAATTTTGGACTTGCTCACTGTCCGAGGGGTGACCGACTCGTATAATACTGGGTACGCGGACCCTATGGTACCGTATAATACCTATAATATTCTATGATACCTATAATATTTTATAATACCTATAATATTTTATAATACCTATAATATTCGCGTATAATACACTGCAATATCCGAAAGAAATAAGAAATCTTGCATCAAAAATCATAGACTTGCCCATTAATACAGCGGTTCCCATCCTTTTTCGGGTCGCGACCCCAAAATGACCCTTCAAAATTTTCGCCGCGACCCCACGCGACCCCACTTTACCCCCCCCCCCCCCCCCACGCCTGCCACCATTAAACAAGAGGGAAAGACATCAATAAATTGATATCAAAGGGAACAGACTCGTTCTTTACCAATCACAGGCATATGAATGTGTTTTGTAAAGTTTTAATTTTTCGCAAAAACTTGGTGGACAGTAATCGGGTCGTCAAAACAAAAATTCCATGGAAACTGGAAGATCAGGTCATTTACTTAAAAGTGTCCCGCTAACACTACCATTCTAAACCTGAAGGCGAGCGAGATAGGAGCCGAAAACCGCGCTCCACCCATATGCCGCTGGCGGCCTGGGAGGTAGGCTATCGTGCGCTCGCAAGCGGGGGAATGCCTTTGGGCGCGGGTCGGGCCTGTCGGGCCGGGTAGTGCCGTCTGCGTCTGTACTGTACCTCGACCGCAGAGTATTAGCTCAGGTAGACTATAGAAAGCCTCCACTACCGCCTTTCAACAATCGCGTAAGAAGTGTTCCGAACCGGCTCCCGGCGCGGTACAACACTGGTACCTCTTGCCGACCATAGACGGACGACCGATGTCCAGCTTTCTGTTCAGTATAATAACCCTCATTTTAAAGACAGAAATCTCCTATTAAAACATAATTTCAGCCTAATTACATGAAGAAAATTAGGTCATTGTTGCTGCTTTATATGATAAAATAAATTGCACTTGCACTCAATATTTCAGTTAATTTTTTTCGGCCCGGAAAAATGAACATATCCTCGACTTTGACGTGCGTGGGTGCTTCTTTTGAGAAAGATTCCTCTAAATTTAACATTGTGAGTAATAAAAAACCATCCACCTTTTTTGCTAACTGAAAACCGGTTGTCATTTTTGTTGCATTGAGGTCTTTCTGAACGTTCTTGTTCTGATTATATAAAGAGTTGAAAGGGGGTTAATTTCGCAAAACATGCTCAAACCCAGTTTCTTTCAGTTTGATTTTCTCAAAATTGTTCATTGTAAGTCGAAAAAAGCTTCATTTACGTTCTAGCGACTGAATTCTGCTCTTTAACATGGTACCATTGGTTTTTCTCTACATTCTGTCAGTTCTTAGATGTACGATACCCCCCCAAAAGTCATTTTTGAGCACAATACTCGTTCTCTCCACTTTGACTTTTCATTTAGAGGTGTGTAAAGAACGAGTAAAAAGGTGGAAACTTCAATGTTTAATAAAAAGTTGCTTATTTTTATACATTTTATTTTAGTGGCTGCCTTGAGCTTGTACAGCTTCAACAAGTGTTTTTACTCGTGCGGAGGCGGTCCTTGTGGCGGCAACGCGCAGATCGTTCCGAACATCAAGTCCGAGATCAAGTCTTGCTCTGTGCCGGCGCCGACCGTTTCCCCCAAATTTCCCCGGCCACGGCTGGCCCCAGGTGACGGCTCGCGACCCCACGCGACCCCAGGTAGCTCGCCGCGACCCCACAAAATTTTTCCGCGACCCCAAATGGGGTCGCGACCCCGGGGTTGGGAACCGCTGCATTAATATCTGAAGCACTTCTCTTAACCAACAAAAATGAGGGGGTTAGTTTAGGCAGATGCTTCTGAATTAAATGATTTCATATTTACCCGACAGTAGCTTTTTGATTTGCTGACTATCCGGCGCCGTGCTGCTCCCGAGGGGTAAATAACTCCGAATTTTGATGTACACCACTAATTCAAAATTCACACTAATTCAAACTAATTCACGCGAATTCAAAACTAATTCACGCGAATTCAAAACTAATTCACGCGAATTCAAAACAAATTCAAGCGAATTCAAAACGAATTCAAGTAAATTCACAACAAATTCACAATAATTTCAAAAAACTTCGCAATAAATTCAAAAAAATTCAAAGCTAATTCAAAACGAATTCAATTTAATTCAGACAAATTCAATTCAAATTCACGAAATTTGTACACCCAATTCAGAGTTGTTTACCCCTCGGCTGCTCCTTAGGTACATTTGGTTAGCACAAATGCCAAAATGTTTACTTTAAACTTGAACGAAAAACACAGCCCAGCAGACCATGTGTATCTGTTTGTGTGGATGTGTGTGTGTGTGTGTGTGTGTGTGTGTGTTGATTTGTTTCTCCAGCCAGGCCAGGGGAGGTGGGGAGGGGGGCATGGCTAGGTGTGAAAAGGGCTGCCTATGCTACAGGCATTCCAGCCGCGATAATACAGACTGGGCTCAAAAACGCAATTAAGAACACTTGGAGTGAGTCACCGGTACTTCTGGCCTCTAAGAATAACCAGTTACACTTTATAGTACCTTATGAGACCTTATAATACTGGCTATAATACCATAATATTTATAATATCCTGTAATATTCTATAATACTTATAATATTCTATAATACCGATAATATTCTATAATACTTTTATAATACCTATAATATATAGTACTGGGTACACGGCTCAGGCGAGTCGTTCACCCCTCGTCACTGTCTTTTGTCCGTAAGATTTACCATGGTCTTCCGCATGGTTTGCTTCTCCATGGGCTCGATTCCACTATGGGGCATTCCATGCACAGTTACCATGGGGATATTTTCACCATGAAAAAAAATGGGCCAAAAATCAGAGGGAAATTCAACACCATGGGAAATCAATTCCCATGGAGTGCCATGATGTTCCATGCACCATGGGATCCTCCATGGTTTTTTGGGACTGGGTAGTACTTAAACATTATATCATGTTTAGTTCAAACTATACATCAGCAGATGTTTCTTTTCTAAACACTTTGCAAGTGTTTAGTTGGCTACACACTTGGCGTAGCGTGGTGTCCCTATGCGTTTCCATGTGAAGCCTCGCCCAAGTGTATACTTCTATGCATCACGAAATGTTTAACCTCTGAACATTTGCAAAGTGTAAAGGTGTTAAACATCTTTTCATGTTTAGTTCCTGCTATACATCATGTCATGTATAGAATTGCCAACTATACACCATGATGTATAGAAACTAAACATTTGTTTTACCAGTGTATGTAGGCAAAAAGCATGACTTGGTAGTTTTTTAATGGTTGCCGTTCGATTGCTGTCGGATTGCCGGTGCGAGGAACACCGGATCGCCGGAGTGGAGGCCTCCTCGGGGTGGACTAGTCGAACACTTCATTCCGTTCGAGATACTGCTTCACCAACTTCCACGTAACGCGGCATCGCTCCCGCCCGCCCCGGCGCCCCGACATCAGGGCACAAGGAAGCGGAGCGCAGGCCCGGGAGGAATGGATAGGAGAGCAAAGGGCAAAGAGAAGCAGGAGTGATCCATCCGAACGTAGAGAGTTTGCTATTCGCTCACCATTCGCGCGATTAGTCATCATATTATAGAGGAAGAGAGAGTGGGGGGGGGGAGAACGCGGCAGACGTGAGGGGGCGCTTTATCCTATCCCGCCGCTGCCGCCGCGCCAGTTGAACCGCACGAAATACCTTCCCTTTCCCGCGGCCGGGGCCGGGGCCGGGGCCGGGGCCGGGGCCGGGGCCGGGGCCGGGGCCGGGGCCGGGGCCGGGGCCGGGGCCGGGGCCGGGGCCGGGGCCGGGGCCGGGGCCGGGGCCGGGGCCAGGGCCGGGGCCGGGGCCGGGGCCGGGGCCACAGGCTGCGCGCTGCGCGCTGCTCCAGGCCGCACCGCTCGTAACTTTGTCTGCCGGGCCGAGGCGGGCCGAGGCGGGCCGGGACCACCTTGCCCCACCGGGTCTGCTGGGGAACAGCTTTTCGCTCAATGTCGATGTAAAAGGACCCCAGCGACTCATATCAGCTCGACAGCTCGTGGTTAGGAAAGACGGAGGGGAAGTGGAGGTTTGATGGAACGGCACCGTGTGAGCCTGCAAGGCTAATAACTCAGCGCTCTCTCTCTCTCTCTCTCTCTCTCTCTCTCTCTCTCTCTCTCTCTCTCTCTCTCTCTCTCTCTCTCTCTCTCTCTCTCTCTCTCCCTCTCCCTCCTCTCTCTCCCCCCTCTCTCGCTTTCTCTCGCTTCCTCCTTCCCCTTCTCCCGGCTTTCTTTCCGAAAGCTAGCAATAGAAGCAGCAGACAACGGGAACACAAGTTTCTCGGTGCCGGGGCCCTGGCTGGGGCCGTCATCGCCATGACAACAGGACTGCGTGGCGCGGCGCGGCACGGCGCAGCATGGCGGGGCGGGCTGCACTGTCAGGTATATACAGAAACAACATCCTCCACACAAAGATGTCGTCCCAGCGCCGCCGTCCGGACTGAGGAAACAAACAACAGTGCAATAATGGAAGGTTAAGCAATAGCAGGAGATGTTTGGAAGCTCTCCCAGAACACATTGAGGAACTCTGGATGGATTTCTGAGGGCCTCAAATCGCTCGTAAAGTGGTCTTTCAGTTGGTTAGACATAACCTGGTTTCTTCACTGTAAAAAAAAAAAACAAGATCGTAGTACGGAACCAACTACGGTGTCCCGTATCTTCGTTTTAGAAACTGACTACGGAGCGCAGAGTACGGCGCCACCGTACCTCATTTTCGGTGGCCAGAGGTCATAAGTACGGGTCTTCCGTACCCCATTTTTTGAGTACGGTGATGCCGTACTTGTCAGTCCGTAACGGGGATTCGAAAATTTCTAGTACGGTGGGCGCCGTAGTAGGGAGGAACCATTCTACGGTGGACACCGTTAAAGGAATTAACGGTGATTTCCGTAGTATTCACCGTCATTTTTTTTTTTACAGTGTTGGGGGAAACTTAACCAGCTAGATGGTCAAAGCGTTTCTTTGAATGCGCTCTTTGCGCAGTTGCGGGCTAGCGTACTCGC
>JAHWGI010000350.1:0-42500 GCA_029379305.1 Frankliniella fusca | reverse complement strand
TGCGTGTTTTGTTTCATATGGCCCCTTACGACAGAAAAAAAACTGCTGAAGGGAATTCGATGGTATTAAGCATACCTTTAGAATGTAATCTGGTACATTTGATTTTGAAGTCTAGTTGAAATCTGTATTGCAGAAATTTTGTAAATTTGAATTGAAATTCGAGTTTCTATGGTAATGCTCGACTCGTCAGGCAAAATGAACAGGGAAAGGGGATATTTTTTCGTGGAGGGGGTAGGCCGAGACGAGCCAACACGGAGCGAAAGAGAAACCTCTAAAGCCTGCGTTCAAACAAAGCCAGCCTTTAGTTTCGAGCGCAAGAATGAGATAGCACCACTGAAATTCGCACGTGACCACCGTACTGCCTTCTTTAAAACTACTTCAGTTTTACTGAAACTTGCCCCGGTTCTGCCAACTAAATGCGTGCCTCAAAGAATGAGTTCAAATCGTTTGTGTTTTGGTTTCACAAAATACTTCGGCAGGGGATGATGGTTCATGTAGAAATTTAGTTGAAAATTTCTAGCCTTATGGGTCATGTTATTGAATTTGCTTTATTTCAGAGTCACTAGTACATCGATTTACATGCCAAATTTTAGATTTCTAGCTCAAACGATTCAGAAGTTAGTCTAGTCTCTCAGTAAAAATTGTCCGATCAGCTTGATTTTTGAACTGTAGGCTCGTTGTGCAATTGGCATTCGAACATTGCTTTAACATTTTTATTCTAACGTGTCGTTCGAAATTTTAATTTTTGAACTACCGTCCATGAGTTGAATCAACAGCCCCCCTTTGTTTTTCCACACTGTTAAAAGCTTACGGTGAAACCTGCACCACTGTAAGTTACGGTGCATATTCACCGGAACTTACAGTGAATATACACCGTAACTTACAGTGGTGCAGGCTATTCGCCGTAGCTTACGGTGAAAATGCACCGTAACTTACAGTGGTGCTGGCTGTTCACCGTAGCTTACGGTGCATATTCACTGTAAGTTACGGCGAATATGCACCGTAACTTACAGTGGTGCAGGTTTCACTGTAACTTACAGTCAAATTCACCGTAAGCTTTTAACACTGCAGTGCAGGAGATACAGTTGTCACTTTGGGAATCATATGTGCACACCGGCCTGGGAATCATCAGGATGAAAATCAATAGGGGTCAAGCTATATTCAGGTAAGCCACGCTTACGAGAGCGCGAGCGCGAGAGCGTGGAGTAGGGAGGGGAGCTCACAGGGATTCGGCCCCCCTCACTCCACGCTGTCACCCCGGCCGCTCTCGCGCTCACGCTCTCGTTAAGCGTGGCTTACCTGAATATAGCCTCAATAAACAAAGTTCAACAAAGCTTAACGGGAAACACGTCAGTACCAATAAGCCAGAATAAGATTTTTCTGCCATTAGAAACCACGAGGAATTACTAAAGGTGGTTACAACTTATCTTGGCACACGCCTTACACTCCACTCCAGAAGTGTTTCCCTGCCGGAGCCGAACTGCAGCCCGGTAGCGCACCATGTGGCCCGGGATCGGCCGGCCTGGCCGGCCAGGGAGGCGAGGCGGCCTATTGTGTGCTCCGGGCTGGGTCGCTGCGATTCGGGTCATTCACCCTCTCTAGTAGATGCCGATTTTAACCTCTAAAAACTTCTAAAGTAGGTCGTTACGGAATGTGAGACCGCCTTAGCCACATCGGTGGTTACGAAACAAGAAAAATGATACTAGACACGACTTTTTAAAGTGATTTTGAAGGACATTCAAATTTTTACAGGACAATTTTTTAAAAGACTTCAGGACTTCAGGACTTCAGGACTTCTTCAGCTTCAGATGCCACGCGCAAATTTTAAAAGCGACGAGGAGATCAAAATGTTTATTTTAATAAGCAATTGAATTGTGCTGCTTAAACCCTTGCAGTTCATTTTCAGAGCTGTTTATTACAAAAACGGTGGCACTTGCAGTAATTTTTTTTTCGTAGTAACTGTTCAGAATTTAGCGGACAATATTTAATATTCTATGAGTGACGCCTCTATACATACCCGTTCAAGAGTTAAATACATTTAAAGTCAGCGTTTTTGTCCGGTAGCTCAGGAAGCTTTAGCTGGTGTCCGTTTTATTAATCACTTTTGTAGATAAATAAGTTCCGAACGGAAAGTCCGATTTAAATGTTTCAAAATACGTCTTGGCTTTATTTTTGGCAATTTAGCGAGCTGAAAATGACGTGTACTCAAAATATTCACAGAAATGTGACTTTCAGGGACTTGCAAGACTGAACACACCGTTTTCTTGGGGGCCATTAGTCTCGCCTCCTCGTCCGAGCTCGTCAATAGACACCCTCCCCCGGCCGCCCCCCGCCACCCCCGCGCAGAGACCCTCCAGTGGTTCCTGAGCGGACTGTATTTTCTTTGTTTTCCGAGGCGAATTCCTCGCCGAGCGTGTGCCAAGATAAGTTGTAACCACCTTTAAAAGTGGTTCGGAATCATTATTGGGAAACAAGTATTCTGGGAATCATGTGTATATACATCAAACGAAAGTGGCCTCCCTACAAATCTCTCACAAATCGTGGTACTCTGTTCCATGGGAGAAAAACTTTCAAACGTGACAGGCTTTCCAAATGATCACGCAGCAGGGGAGGGGCTTTCATTAACAGAATGACATTCTTCTTCAGTTAATAAATGCTTTCAGCAAAAATCCTCTGGTTGTGATAGCAAAGATCTGTTTCGGAGAGGACCAGGGCGGCGGAGGGTCGCAGATCGAAGGGGAGGGCCGAGGCGTATAGCGGCGCACCGAGGTCTGCACGGCAGACGGTCGGGCAGGGCCGGGCTGGGCCTGGGCCGCGTAAGGGGCGGCAAAATGTGGGTTTTACCACGCTATCCCGTCGCGGACTTTACAGCCCCGGTCCGGGCCGAGGCAGGGTGGAGTACAGGAGCTCCAGGAAGGGAGGGGAGGGGGAGGGAGCGAGGGGTCGAGGACTGCAAGTGAAGGAGGGGGCCGAACTCTGACACGGTGCATAGCCTTTCGGTTACGTTCAGGAGGTTTACACTGTGAGAAAAAACCACAATTTAACTACAATTTTTCACCGGTATTTCGAAGTACAATAAAATATTCTAAAATTGTTGAGTTTATGAGGTACGGTTTTTCTCACAGTGTACAGCGTTAATGGTGCTCGACTGGGTCCATATCCTGCCGCACAATTGTGCATACCCAGCTGAAAATTCCGGTCGGAATATTTCCGACCGTATTTCTTTCGGCCGGAGATTTTCCGGCCGTAACTATTCCGCCCGTAAATTGGAACACTTTCCGGCCGTAGTTTTTGAGGCCGCTTTCCGGCCGTAGTTTTTGACGCCGCTTTCCGGCCGTAGTTTCTGACGCCGGCCGGAAGAGGTTCCGGCCGGAGGGTGTTCTGGCCGGACTTTGTGAAAAGTCCTCTGGGCACCACCTGAGCGGTGTCCAACAGACCTCTAAAGAGCATGGCCCCCGGGTAAAGTTTGTGCGCTGAGCACGATAGTGATGTTTAAAATGCCCTATCTAGAGCCGTTCTCTTAGTAGCCCTATGGTCAAAAAAGGAAATATTTTTTTATCTCATGTATAAGTACAGTCTCCTGTCAACATGTGACACACGAAGCGATTCTCCCCTGTGACTCTTAGTTTAGTTGCTACAAGTCACTTACAGTTGGCCGAAAAACGTACGGCCGGAAAAAAAGGCTCCGGCCGTTAACCGTATCGATTCCGACCGTAAAACGGAACCCCTCCGACCGGAAAAGGCTTGACTACGGTCGGAAACTCTGACTCCGACCGGAACAACGGGGATACGGTCGGAAATCGTGACAGATTCCGGCCGGAGTGCCAAATTACGGCCGGAAAAATGAAATACGGTCGGAAATCGTATACATTTACAGCCGGAGTGCCACTTTCCGGCCGGAAACCTGGCCGGAATTTTCACCTGGGTAACGAACGCGGAACGAAAAAACCTTTATGCTGGTGTGAGATATTATGCTGTCACCTGCATGGTCAGTCACGGCAGTGGAGCGTATGTGGCTGGGACGTTGGGGCGTAGGGAGATGGGGAACGTAAACCACTGTCGTAGATAGGGAGCTGAGGCCAGCGGAAGTGGGGTTGGGGGGAAGAGTTACACACACCAGGTGGAGGGGGAGGGAGGTGGCCTCTGAGAGATTGAGAGCTTTCCAGAAGAGGCGCTCATGCCTCGGTACGAAGGGGTTCATCGGGAGCCGGACCTGGTCTTACACGCCTGCAGACTCACCTACGAGCCATGCGCTTGCACTCTTAAAAGCTTACGGTGAATTTCACTGTAAGCTATACGGTGAACTTGTCATCACCGTAACTTACGGTGGATTTCACCGTAAGCTACGGTGACATTCACCGTAAGCTACGGTGACATTCACCGTAAGCTACGGTGAATATCACTGTAGCTTACGGTTAATCAGGGGACATGACCGTAATCTACGGTGACATTCACCGTAGCTTACGGTGAAAATTCACCGTAACTTACGGTGATGCCAAGTTCACCGTAGCCTACAGTGAAATTCACCGTAAGCTTTAAAGAGTGTGCCTGCCTCATATAAAAAGTACACTCGCAGTAAGGCTTGGCTGGGGCCCTCTCCGAAACTAGAATGGAGAGAACAGTGGAAAAGGTTCAACAGAGCAGCTGCTACCGATACGAGAAGCAGTGTTGCTAGGGAGTTATCCACTTAGCGTATAGCGTCTGGCGTTTTTTGCGCCTCGCGTCTCGCGTCAAGCGTCTCGAGCCGCGACTCGATGCAACTCGCCGCGTTTGATGCGCTCCAAATTATTTTTTCAGACTGCTAATATCTCCCGACACGATTTTTCATACAGCTATGAAAAAGCGCATCAAATGCGGCGAGTCGCGGCTCGAGACGCTTGACGCAAGGCGCGAGGCGCAGAAAACGCCAGACGAGAGACGCGATCGACCGCGATACGCTAAGTGGATAACTCCGAAAGAAGTAGGCAAAACCCACCCAACACACTGCTGTGTTGAGCGGTCGGTATTCACGCCTGCCGAGTAGGCCAGCCCAGACGGTAAAGCTAACCGGATATTCTAGCTTTAAAGTAGGTTGAAAGTGGCTTTAAAGTCGGGTAGCCCCCAAACCGGCTTTAAACCACCTTTTAACTGCATAAATTGAGTTTAAAGTAGCTTACCGCAACCTACTTTTAAGTCACTTTATGCGTTGATAGCCAAAGCGACCCTAAAGTCAGAATTGTGACTTTAGAGTGTGTTAGCGCAAACCCACTTTAAAGCGAGTTCCTGCCCGAGACTGCGAAGTGTCTTTCAACTGCCTAAAGTGACTTTAAAGTGGCTTACCGCAACCGAGTTCAAAGTGGGTTTTCGCGCGGGACCCAAAGTGACTTCGGAATCAGAATCGTGACTTTAGAGTGTGTTAGCGCAAACCCACTTTTAAGTGAGTTTCGGTGCGATGCCTCAAGCTACTTTTAAGTGCCTTTTAACTGCCTAAAGTGACTTTAAAGTGGCTTACCGCAACCGAGCTCAAAGTGGGTTTTCGCGCGGGACTCAAAGTGACTTCGGAATCAGGATTGTGACTTTAGAGTGTGTTAGCCTAAACCCACTTTAAAGTGAGTTTTGGTGCGAGGCCTCAAGCCACTCCGAAGTGCCTTTTTACTGTGCACTGCTCTCAGAAGGTGGGGGAGGAGGTGGGAGGCAGGACAGGAGGGGGCGGGAAGAGGGGGGAGAGCAGACAGCCCAGCATGGACACCCGGCAGCATTGTAATGTGGTGCTGCGCAGACCATCTTTCACGCACATGGCTCCGTAGCTCAGTAGGTTCCGACCGAAGCGTGAGCGCTGAGTTTGGTATGGCTGGGGTTCGATTCCCGGCACTGCCAAACAAAACGCGTATCTCGCGGCCAGTAGGACTGACCCGGCTAATCACGAAGCTCCCACGAGGAGGGAGGAGGAAAGGAAGAGAGGGGGGCGTAGGGGGGAGAGGAGGAACCGCAGGGGGGCGGGGAGGAGGAGGGGAGGAGAGGGGGAGAGGGAGGAGGGAGAGAAAAAGAAGGGAAAAAGGATGCGAATTTCCTGTCTGAGAATTCAATACTTTTCTTATTTTTTTATCTATATTATTGATACTAATTTGCAGAAAAAATATATGAATACCAATGTAATGCCCCCCCCCCCCTCCCTCAAATAATTGCAATATTTCTGGACGGTCCTGAATGACGGTTCGTGCAACATACTTTCAAGCCACTTTAAAGTGCTTTTGGGTGGTAACACAGTCTAAAGTGACTTTCAAGTCAGTTTTAAGAGGCCGATAGAGGCTCGCTAACCCAGTCTAAAGCGACTTTAAAGCTACTTTTGTCGAGAGCGGCAACCTAGTCTAAAGTGACTTTCAAGTCAGTTTTCAGAGGCCGGTAACGTCGCTAACACAGTCTAAAGCGACTTTAAAGCTACTTTTGTGGAGAGCGGCAACCCAGTCTAAAGTGACTTCATAGCCACTTTTGCATGCAGCGGTAACCAGGTTTAAAGCGAGTTTCAACCGACTTTTCTGACTAGCGGCAACCTACTTTAAACTCACTTTCAACTCACTAAAGTGACTTTACCGTAAAGCCACTTGTGTCCGAAAATACAGCCTTTAAAGTCACTATACTATGTTGAAAGTTGATTTACAAACAGGATCTCAACCTACTATTTCCACTTAGTAAAGCGACTTTTGAAAGCAGATTTACCGTCTGGGAGTCCTCTACACAGGTGTGTAGCTGTTGCCTAGTAGGCAGGCGTTAATACCGACCGCTCCACACAGCTGTGTGTTGGACGGGTTTTGTCTACTTTTCTGCCAACACTGACGAGAAGCAAAAAGTGTCACATCCGTTGCTTCCAAATAATAATAACCGATGCACAAATCCCATGAATGATGCGTCCGATCTATAATCATGATATCTTAAGACATCATGAATTCATACTGCCGTTAGTCATACTTCGATTTCTTCACCCATTCAAACTACATGTGAATCTAGGTCCCGGCGAGGAGGATAACATCGCGTAATAATTGGATTTCCTATTTCCTGCCATGCAATAGTGCTGCAATAGCCGTAATATCTGTAATAGGCGCAATACCGTGTAATATCGCGTCATGGATCAGCTATCACTACATGGGGGTCATAAAACGCATGGGAAATCCTCGTCGTGGGGTTCTCGAGCAGAGCGGGCTAGACCTGGCGGGGAGTGTTGTAGCCCTAGAGAGGCCAACTGACGGGCAGACCCAAACTGCAAGGTGTGTGCCCTGGCTGGAGGCTGCGTCGTGACTGTCCGCTCGGCCAAGCCGAGGCGTCCAGCCGCGCCGAGCGCCAGGGAATGCGCTGACCCTTGCAGTTTGGGTCTGCCTGTCAGTTGGCCTCTCTAGGGCTACAACAGGAGAGGGCCTGGTGCGCGGTGGAGCAGCACATCAACAGGGGACATCAGCGACATGACTCGAGATAAAGTGAACATATTAACCAGACGAGATGTCCGCAGGCGCGACAACGCGACAACACAAGATAGAGCCCCGCCCCGCCGCGCCAGCACGCGCGGTACGGCACGGCACTGTTGCTGGCTAGGGGTAGTAGAGGTGGGGGCGCCACAGGCGAGAGTCTCTGCCCCCCGCCCCTCCTCGACGGGAGAGCCAGGAGAGCTCGTTCCCCTGCCGCGCGCTGTGTTTCGAATGAGCTGTTGGAAGTAGCGCGCGACTGATTCGCCTTTTCTGTTGCGCGGCCGCAGCGCCACGGGCGAGCTGTGAAGAAGAAGACTGATTGCTATTTGTTCGAAATGTTGCGATTGATAGAGCGGCGTGGCCCACAACTTTGAGTAAACCACACAGGCACTGAAGCAAATTAGAGACTTTTTCCATGGCTCGGCTATTCCTCAATTTAGGCTACGGAGTTGCCTTCTAAAATCGCTGCAAAACGTGCGTGTTTTGTTTCATCGCCGAAAATGAACTGACGAAGGGACTTTGATGATATTACGTATACCTATAGAATTTAATCTTGTAAATTTGATTCTGAAGTCTGGTTGCAATCCGTCTTGTAGAAATTTTGTAAATATAAATTTAAATTCGAGTTTCTATGGCAATGCTCGACTCGTCAGGCAAAATGAACAAAAGAAGGGGATATTTTTGTCGTGGATGTGTCAGGCCGAAACAATGCCAGGCTTTAGTTTCGTGCCTAAAAATGACATAACACCACTGAAATTCGCGCGTGATCACCGTACTGCCTTCTTTAAAACTATCTCAGTTTTACTGAAACTTGACCCAGTTCACGGTAAAAACGCTTCCTTGGAGTCCAAGGAGGTTTTTCATTTTCAAGGACAAAAACACCGTTTCAAGGACAAATCGTTGGAAAAAGGCAAAAAATGACTATTTTCAAGGACCGTCCTTGAAAACCGAAACCACCACACGACGACAGGAGTCCCGTCAAGCCGAGAGGTCCCTCAATGAGACCTCAGGCCAAGCCAGACGCACACCGACGGTACAGGGAGGACCACGAGGTCCCCGATCAGTAAACAAGGTCCCAGGGGGGTACTTAAGGTCCCCGATCAGAAAACAAGGTCCCAGGCGGGTACTTAAGGTCCCCAACGATGTGGACGGGACCACGAGGTCTCTGATCAGTGAACGAGGTCCCCAGCGGGGACTTAAGGTCCCCGACGACGCGGACGGGACCACGAGGTCCCCGATCAGTGAACGAGGTCCCCGGCGGGTACTTAAGGTCCCCGACGACGCGGACGAGACCACGAGGTCCCCTATCAGAAAACAAGGACCCAGGCGGGTACTTAAGGTCTCCGACGATGCGGACGGGACCACGAGGTCCCCGATGACTGCTATGTCCCACGCGGGTACTTAAGGTCCCCGACGACGAGGACGGGGCCACGAGGTCCCCGATCAGTGGACAAAGTCCCAGGCGGGTACTTAAGGTCCCCGATCAGTGAACAAGATCCCCAGCGGGGACTTAAGGTCCCCGACGACGAGGACGGGACCACAAGGACCCCGATCAGTGGACAAAGTCCCAGGCGGGTACTTAAGGTCCCCGACGACGAACCACGAGGTCCCCGATCAGTGGACAAAGTCCCAGGCGGGTACTTAGGTCCCCGATCAGTGAACAAGGTCCCCAGCGGGGACTTAAGATCCCCGACGACGAACCACGAGGTCCCCGATCAGTGGACAAAGTCCCAGGCGGGTACTTAAGGTCCCCGACGACGAACCACGAGGTCCCCGATCAGTGGACAAAGTCCCAGGCGGGTACTTAAGGTCCCCGATCAGTGAACAAGGTCCCCAGCGGGGACTTAAGGTCCCCGACGACGAGGATGGGACCACGAGGTCCCCGATCAGTGGACAAAGTCCCAGGCGGGTACTTAAGGTCCCCGACGACGAGCCACGAGGTCCCCGATCAGTGGACAAAGTCCCAGGCGGGTACTTAAGGTCCCCGATCAGTGAACAAGGACCCCAGCGGGGACTTAAGGTCCCCGACGACGAGGACGGGACCATAAGGTCCCCGATTAGTGCAAGGTCATAGGCGGGTACTTATGGTCCCCGACGACGAGGACGGAACCACGAGGTCCCCGATCAGTGAACAAGCTCCCAGGTGGGTACTTAAGGTCCCCGACGATGCGGAGGCGAGCGCGGCTAGGTGGGTCTCTAGATGACCCCATCATCTGACCACGGTTTTCTCGTCTCTTGGACCTAGGGAATTCAGCACCGAAAACCGTTTTCCTCTGTGGCGTCGGGTTCCCGAGATACGAGGACGTACCACGACGTACCGTGAGCTCCGCGCCAAGGATACGTTAACATTTTGGAGGCCAAAATGACCCTGGCGCCTCTCTCGTTGTGTGTCCGGGACTTCTGACTTCGGAATCGGGTTCCCTGGGTTGTGGCGCTTCCGGAGACACCCCACACACACCTCTGTGTCCAGACATACGGGCTTGACGGCTTGACGGACTCCCGCAGCAGCACAGCACGTGCGAAACCACGCACTTCTTGTCGGAGGCGAGCGTTGCAAGATGGGTGCTTAGATGACCCCATCATCTGACCACGGTTTTCTCGTCTCCTGGACCTGGGGAATCCAGCACCGAAAACCGTTTTCCTCTGTGGCGTTGGGTTCCCGAGATACGAGGACGTACCACGACGTACCGTGAGCTCCGCGCCAAGGATACGTTCACATTTTGGAGGCCAAAGTGACCCTGGCGCCTCTCTCGTTGTGTGTCCGGGACTTCTGACTTCGGAATCGGGTTCCCTGGGTTGTGGCGCTTCTGGAGACACCTCACACTTACCTCGGTGACCAGACATTCGGGTTTGACGGTGACCTGAACGTGCCGCCATACCGTTCAGGATGCCGTCAAACCCGAATGTCTGGTCACCGAGGTAAGTGTGAGGTGACTCCAGAAGCACCACAACCCAGGGAACCCGATTCTGAAGTCAGAAGTCCCGGACACACAACGAGAAAGGCGCCAGGGTCACTTTGGCCTCCAAAATGTGAACGTATCCTTGGCGCGGAGCTCACGGTACGTCGTGGTACGTCCTCGTATCTCGGGAACCCGACGCCACAGAGGAAAACGGTTTTCGGTGCTGAATTCCCTAGGTCCAAGAGACGAGAAAACCGTGGTCAGATGATGGGGTCATCTAAGCACCCATCTTGCAACGCTCACCTCCGACAAAAAGTGCGTAGTTTCGCACGTGCTGTGCTGCTGCGGGAGTCCGTCAAGCCGTCAAGCCCGTATGTCTGGACGCAGAGGTGTGTGTGAGGTGTCTCCGGAAGCGCCACAACCCAGGGAACCCGATTCCGAAGTCTGAAGTCCCGGACACACAACGAGAGAGGCGCCAGGGTCACTTTGGCCTCCAAAATGTGAACGTATCCTTGGCGCGGAGCTCACGGTACGTCGTGGTACGTCCTCGTATCTCAGGAACCCGACGCCACAGAGGAATACGGTTTTCGGTGCTGAATTCCCTAGGTCCAAGAGACGAGAAAACCGTGGTCAGATGATGGGGTCATCTAGAGACCCACCTAGCCGCGCTCGCCTCCGCATCGTCGGGGACCTTAAGTACCCACCTGGGAGCTTGTTCACTGATCGGGGACCTCGTGGTTCCGTCCTCGTCGTCGGGGACCATAAGTACCCGCCTATGACCTTGCACTAATCGGGGACCTTATGGTCCCGTCCTCGTCGTCGGGGACCTTAAGTCCCCGCTGGGGTCCTTGTTCACTGATCGGGGACCTTAAGTACCCGCCTGGGACTTTGTCCACTGATCGAGGACCTCGTGGTTCGTCGTCGGGGACCTTAAGTACCCGCCTGGGACTTTGTCCACTGATCGGGGACCTCGTGGTCCCGTCCTCGTCGTCGGGGACCTTAAGTCCCCGCTGGGGACCTTGTTCACTGATCGGGGACCTTAAGTACCCGCCTGGGACTTTGTACACTGATCGGGGACCTCGTGGTTCGTCGTCGGGGACCTTAAGTACCCGCCGGGGACCTCGTTCACTGATCGGGGACCTCGTGGTCCCGTTCTCGTCGTCGGGGACCTTAAGTCCCCGCTGGGGACCTTTTCACTGATCGGGGACCTTAAGTACCCGCCTGGGACTTTGTCCACTGATCGGGGACCTCGTGGTTCGTCGTCGGGGACCTTAAGTACCCGCCTGGGACTTTGTCCACTGATCGGGGACCTCGTGGTCCCGTCCTCGTCGTCGGGGACCTTAAGTCCCCGCTGGGGACCTTGTTCACTGATCGGGGACCTTAAGTACCCGCCGGGGACCTCGTTCACTGATCGGGGACCTCGTGGTCCCGTCCGCGTCGTCGGGGACCTTAAGTCCCCGCTGGGGACCTCGTTCACTGATCAGAGACCTCGTGGTCCCGTCCGCATCGTTGGGGACCTTAAGTACCCGCCTGGGACCTTGTTTACTGATCGGGGACCTTAAGTACCCCCCTGGGACCTTGGTTACTGATCGGGTACCTCGTGGTCCCGTCCTCGTCGTCGGGGACCTTAAGTCCCCGCTGGGGACCTTGTTCACTGATCGGGGACCTTAAGTACCCGCCGGGGACCTCGTTCACTGATCGGGGACCTCGTGGTCCCGTCCGCGTCGTCGGGGACCTTAAGTCCCCGCTGGGGACCTCGTTCACTGATCAGAGACCTCGTGGTCCCGTCCGCATCGTTGGGGACCTTAAGTACCCGCCTGGGACCTTGTTTACTGATCGGGGACCTTAAGTACCCCCCTGGGACCTTGTTCACTGATCGGGTACCTCGTGGTCCTCTCTGTGCTGTCGGTGTGCGTCTGGCGCGGCCTGAGGTCTCATTGAGGGACCTCTCGGCTTGACGCGACTTCTCTCGTCGTGTGCCGGTTTCGGTTTTCAAGGACGGTCCTTGAAAACAGTCATTTTTTGCATTTTTCCAAGGACCCGTCCTTGAAATTGTGTGATCGTCCTTGAAATTGTGTTTTGGTCCTTGAAAATGTGCATTTTTTCCTTGAACTCCAAGGAAGCGTTTTTACCGTGTTCTGCCAACTTAATGTGTATCCCAAACAATAAGTTCAAATCGTAACGTTTAGGACATTAGTAGTGGTTTTTAGGCACGAAGTAGCCTTATGGTTTTGTCTCAGGATCCGATTTTTTTTTTTTTTATCAGTGTGGCCCCTTACCTGAATCCAGATTTTTCTATACGATTTCGATAAGACTTGGCAGAGAGGTACAACTTAATTCCCTTGTTTCACTGCTGAAATGCCAGGCAAAAGTTAGCGGCCAATTTTGAGAAATTTCGATTTAAAATCTTTGTTTCTATGGTAATACTCGACTCGTCATGGAGCCGAGTCGGCTCTGACCAATAACATTATTTCGCGCGAAAATCCAGCCAATGAAAGCGGTCGCCTGTTGCTTTGTACCTCGATATCCAAAAGTGTCAACGCAAGGAGTGGTCACGTCAGAATCGTTGCAGATTCACGCCATGTTAAAGGGTTCACCACCAGGAGACTTTCAAACGTGACCACTAGCTGGCCGCCGTGGCTCCTGATTGTTGGCTGGGACTGTAATTTGGCCTTGGGCGGGGCTTGTGACAATACCGCCAACCTCAGAGTGAATCCTCAACTCATGTTTTCGTTAAAAGATACAAAAATAAGTCTACTCTTGTGTTCCGTGGTATTGCGTGGATGCTTCCACAGTTCTTTGCTAAAGGCCTGCAACATCATTTTACGTTGTTACTAAATCTAAAACTAGCAAAATATATTTTGAGTTGGTTTGAGTGGACACCAAGGCGGCGTTGTTTATAGCTGGCCCGCTCGGCGCCATGTTTGTGTTGGAAATGTGAGGCGGATAAAATTCACGATTTGGGCTCTCACAGAGAGTTTTGACCTGATATTTTAATTGTCTATTTCATTTAATGGTAAGTGTGTGGCAAATGTGAAACTAGGACCCTTTAATTCTTGGCTGGTGGTTCGATTTAGTGGTTGTCAAGGCGGGTTGTTGACAGCTGGCCCGCTGGGGGGCTGGCTCTCACCAAGTCTGCCTCTGCGTTCCCTGTGAATGTGTAGTGCCTCCCATACCTGTGTGCTAAAGAACTGCAACATTACTTAAGATCGTCACGAAATTAAAAACTTGCCAAATATATTCTAGTAAGTTGGTTTGAGGCGGACGCGTAAGGCGCCGTGTCGCCGGCCCGGCCGGCCCTCTTTCAACCATGGCCGCCACGGCCGGGGGCTGAGAGGGTCCCACCTAGCGACTTTAAATCATTGTGTAAAGTTATCGGAACGTTGACATGGCGAACTGAATGCGTTTACAGTGGTTTTGCACCTGCAGAAAACTGTTTGGGAAGTTTGACTTTAATCTGGTGAGCAGAATTCTTGAAATGGTGTACATTTACGTGAATAATTTTACGAATCCATTGAACTTCTTTGGGAAACGATTTCCGTGGGTCTGAAACTCCTGTTTTCACAGTCATTTCGGCTGTATAACATTTCGTTCGGGTAAAATAGATAGTTAAATTCGCTTCGTGCGCTAGTGGCGCCATCTCTCGGTAGTGGACGCGAGTTAAGTCGCGAGGAGGACGCGTGAGCGAGCCGCCGAGCCACCGGCCTTCTTTTGTTGAGTGGAGCGAGGTCCCGGCCCAGCCTAGAACCACGAAAGGGATAGGACTGGGAACTCCCACCTCAAAAGCGCTCCGTTCTGTTTAAGGCGGCGGCGCCTCCCCCAGCCTTCTTTTGTTGAGTGGAGGTCCCAGCCTAGAACTATAGAAGGGAGGTCTGGGCACTCCCACCTCAAACGCTCCCCGTTCTGTCTATAAGGCGGCGACGCCTCCTCCAGCCGACTGCGAATAGTGCCAGTTTCGATGGCGAGCCAAGCCGAATCGGCATTGTCGCTGGGTGCTCGGCCGCTCGGCCCCTCGGCCCGCGCGGCCCCTCTGCCCTGCCCGGCGCGCACGGGAGGAGAACCGTAGCTGGGTGGAAAGGGGCTGTTGATTCAACTCATGGACGGTAGTTCAAAAAATAAAATTTCGAACGACACGTTAGAATAAATATGTTAAAGCAATGTTCGAATGCCCATTGCACAACGAGCCTACAGTTCAAAAATCAAGCTGATCGGACAATTTTTACTGAAACACTAGACTGACTTCTAAATCGTTTGAGCTAGAAATCTAAAATTTGGCATGTGACTCGCTGTACTAGTGACTCTGAGATAAAGCAAATTCAATAACATGATTCATAAGGCTAGAAATTTTCAATTAAATTTCTACATAAACCATCATCCACCGAAGTATTTTGTGAAACAAAAACATAAACGAACTTCGTGCCTACCAGGATTTCGTGAAATCGTATTTTTTCTTTTCTTTTTTTTTTTTTCAATTTTAGTCCGTATTGACCTTCATCTGGTGTCAAGTTTAGTTCGACTGTGCTCGGTAAACAGCCCGCGAGGCCCGCACTTTCCATCCGCGCGATTGTCTCCGGGGCGCGCTGGGGAGACACGCGCGGCGCGCTGCCAGCCACTCGCCGAAGTTTGATTGGTGTGAGCAGACGCGGGTGATGGAGCGACCCACTGAGTCTCTGTGCGTGTGTGCTAGAGAGAGGGAGAGGGGGTGGGAGAGAGAGAGAGAGTTGTGCATATGTGTGCTGGTGGTCCCGACCGAGACAAGACTCTGGGGCTGAGGAGCTGTGACGAGCTCAGCTGCCGTACAAATAGAACACTGTGTGGCCCCAGGGCACCAGCTGCAACGCTGTGCCATGGTGATGTAGGGGCAAAGTAGCTGCGCAACCGATAACTACAGGAAAGGAATATTACATAGCACAAAGCGAAAACATGCGTATGGAAAAAGAACTACAAGACGAGACATCAAGTTGGTGTACCGCTTGAGAAAGAAAACACGTGCGTATAACAATTCTACAGGTCTGTCCATGCGCGCCTCAACAAAAATATTATCAATAACATAACATATAGAGACGAAGAGGTAACGGCAAAATGCTGAAACTGCAATTTCCAACCCCACATTCTACTTTAAGCGTACAGAAGTTCTGGACAGCTATTCTCCTCGCACCGCGGAGACCATCTGCTGCTGGGGGCAGGGCGGTGCCTCACCCCGCCCCACCCCGCCCCACCCCGCCCCACCCCGCCCCACCCCGCCCCACCCCGCCCCACCCCGCCCCACCCCGCCCCACCCCGGCAGGCTAAGCAGGCACGTTTCCAGAAGGCGGCGCCCCCTCCTCCCGGGAGGCTAAGGGTCGACTAGCAGTGGGACATCAATTTGCGGATTTTTCGCTGGCATCGGCATGAAGACGGCCCTGCCCTCCACCCCTCCCTCTCTTTCCATACTTGTCACGGCGTTTGCATGAGCTGGAATCACTTGTTCGACGCAGAACGGAAAGTACGAAGAAAGTAGGAAGAAAAGGGGGGGGGGAGGGGGTGAAAAATGGAACAGGAACACGGAAAAGTTTTCTGCGAGTCTTATGAAGCTTCAGTGTATCTCTTTGATATGCACGGGGTAAGGCACGAGGCGGGGCGGGTAGTGGCTGCGAGCCTACATCCCCATCAATGAATTATCGGCTAAGTTATTGCCTGTTCCCCCGTGTGTATTGCCCCACCACGCTCCGCCAAGCCTCGCGCCGCCTCGCGCCGCCGAGCTCATTTGGAGGCCGGCCAACTCACACAAATCCCGGGCAAGTGGCTGCGAAAACTATCCCCTGGTCTGAATAAGGGGCTGTATATCAGGTCATGGGCAACAAGCTGGGGCCGAGGCGTTCTGCTTGGGGTACCCCTACACCCGGTACCGGTACGGGTACCTCCCGCCGAGCAGTACCCGCTTGCCTTCCCCGCGGCTGCCTGCGACCTAGATACGGGAGCGCTCGCGCCAAAGCCTGGCCTGGCCGGCGCGCACGGTGGATTTATTCGTGTCGATATATTCACGGTGCTGGCCCGAATGGATTCGCTGTTACATGACTAGCAGGCTATCATTTTTTCTGGCGACGATATGTGATTCATATTTTCTTCCTTTGTATCTTACCACAGCGAGGCATGAATAAATATATATGTGTACGCACCAAGCAGAAAAGGCAGTGGAGTCACACACTGTAAAATAATAGCATTCGCTCAGTCTCGCGGGGCGAATGCAGCTGCTGATAGTACAGTTGAATAACATTGATTCTGGAGAGAAAGGCTTCCATCTTTTTGACACGGAGCCTATCCCACTTCTGGTTGGGACCGCGTCTGATGGTTGTGCTGCCACCGCTGGGGCGCCGGCGCCGCGCCGCCCTCACAGGAAAAACCTTCGTCTTGGTTTTCAACCAGCCCCGGGAACCCTGCGTAGGAGCTGCTTGGTTTCTCCAAAACTGCTTGGAAACCGGGACGCCGTTTTTTCAGTGTTCGGTCCACGGCAGGTAGATACATTTTGAGATATAGTGGCAGCGGCCCACAGCACCACAAGAGATATTATTTCCATGCGGCTGGAGGTAATCCACGGCTAAAACCAACAGCAGCCGCGTCTCCCTGGGCGCGTTTGGAAAGGAACGAGCTCGCTACCTGAAAAATGGAAGTTACGATAGCATCTGCAGTCACGGCGGGGCGGGGCGGGGCGGGGCGGGGCGGGGCGGGGCGGGGTGGGGCGGGGCGGGGCGGGGCGGGGTGGGGAGGGGCGGGGCGGGGCGGGGCGGGGTGCGCAGGGTGTGGGGGCGGCAGGAAGAGGCCCGCCGCGCCGCCTCTGCACCGCTCTGAGCCACCTCCCCCTCTCCATCTCTTTCCCTTTCACTCTGCCGCCGCCGCATTCCTGCCAGCTCTACAGATGAGGTGAGGGGGTTAGTGTTTCAGCCTTTTAGTGAAAAGACGGCCTTCTTTTTCCCAGAATACTCTGTTCCCTATGCGGCTCTCCCCTCCACAATAGCCAACCTTATCTGGGTAGTACGAGGTAAAACCCATGAACTGAAAAAAAAGGCAAAATATGCTAAAATGGTCAACATAACTGGCGATAACGGCCTAATTCAATGTTATACAGCGTGTAATACCGAATATTCTGTACAAAACAATCCTCTGTGAGTACCCACGTGTTTAACGCCACGTACATTGTGGCAGCGGTGTACCGCCACGCAAAGAGGGGCTTACCCAGCTTGTCGACTTCCGTGGGATAGTTTGCCTCAGAGGTAAAAATGAAATTTCTACTTACACTTATTCTGGAAGAAAAAAAGTGAGATATTGTACCTTTCCGGGGGTGTTACAACCGTTTAAGGGATTCTAACTAAAGTGTATATTTTCAGTTTTTTTTTAAAATGTAATCTTTATGAGCTAAACTATGACGTTTTAGGGTACATTTTCGCATATCTCACAAAATTCCTTGGCAAACGAACCCCCATGTCGCTTGTCTCTAATGGAAACCACGCACGACGCAGCGCCGCTGGCGAAACCACGCATCTTTGCGGGGCCTCCATCAAACCACGCACGGAGCAGCGCCGCTGGCGAAACCACGCAAGTCCATTTTTCGGCGATTTTTGGAGAAGTATACCGTTGAAAAGAGGAAATTATGCTCTTTCAGAATATATAGATATCTCGAAATTTTTGAAAAATGGACCTGCGTGGTTTCGCCAGCGGCGCTGCTCCGTGCGTGGTTTGATGGTGGCCCCGCAAAGATGCGTGGTTTCGCCAGCGGCGATGCGCCGTGCGTGGTTTCAATTAGGGACAAGCGTTGTGATACTGTTCTGCATATAGGGCGAAGTCAGCAAAGGGAAAGCAACTAAACAAAAGAAGCAGTCAATTCCTGCCATTTTTGAACAGAATCCCATCGCATGTAGGCTCGTTTGACTTCGCAGCCGAATTTTTCGTAGATTACAAAACTAAGTCTTAAAATTAAATTTTATTCCTTTGGAAGAAAATATTTCGGGAAAAAAAAACAACAAAAAACAACATGAAGTGTAATGCCTTTGGAGCTTTAAAGCCTTTTCAAGGTTGGATATCCTACCTTTGTTCTACCAGACCAGTGTATTTGCACGCATGCCAACGTGTGCTAGTGACTGTCTCATTAACTTTTACGATTTGGTTTCCAACCCTCTTCCATCCCCTATTTTTATTTCTTGTTTCTTTTCTTTTTGCGAGAGTGCGAATGCTCCTACTTTGCGCTTTCTATTGGCTCGATCTGAAATGCCAAGTCGGGAGAGCATTGATGCACTTTTCGAGTCGGGTGCTGGCCGGTCTGGTCTCCTGCCCCTCCCCCAGCACTGAGTCGAGTGGCCCCATAAAGGCGACGACGAATAACTTTGTAGGGATTGGAGTGGCCTCTGAGGACTGCCATGGAAACAAAAAAAAGAGGGAGAACACGGGAAAAACTGCCCCGCAATAATAAATGTCGTGTCGTGAGTCAGCTGGGCAAAAGTATAGAACACAAGTATATTACTTTTGCACATGATTTGTTTTATTTTAGGCTTTTGGGGCCAATATATCAATCTGGGGGACACGGTAATAAACGGACGAAAGTAAGGACTAGTAACCTTCAAAACGGGCCACCCGTCCCGACGAGACAATGCGAATGTTTACGAAAAGTAAGGAGCTAAGTCTTGCATTTGGCTCATGCAGGGTACAGACAATTGAGATTTAAAGACACAATAAACTCTTAAAATTTCTTTTACAATAAAGATAACTGTGGATATTGATATTTACTCACGTCCCAAAACGTCGATTATTTATCGTTAACAAACCTTGCCGGAGGCATATTGAGCAGGAATGACCACACAAGACTGTCTGATAAATCTCAGTCGAAAATGGTCCGAACTCACAAAGAATAAACTTAACATCAGAATGATTTATATTCTCCTCATGCTAAGAAGGAAACCCGTAAACAACGGTCGACAGAGACCCCGAGAAAACAAGTGATAATCGCTGACAACGGGCAGATCATAACAACGTACAAACCTAAAACAAAAGAAAGGAGGAAAAAATATTGGTTGCACATTACTTTAGTAACGCTATGCAACAGGCTTGAACGAGGCAAAAATCGTTTGCAGGAACACAGTTGACAAGGGAATGACGCGCTGTTTGCGGAGGGGGAGGGGGTACAATAAATTGAAGTCCAATATTTTTGTGATTTGTGAGCAATCATTTTCCTTGTGGGTGACCCACATGACCCACCACGAGAACTCGAATGAGCCCGCGGCGATCGGAAAGGACAGCTATGAGCTGGGTTTGATATACGGCGCGGAGCGCGACGCCTGCATCTGCCAGCGTTCACGATATTTCTCCGAATTTGCTATTTGCTCTGCCATCGCATTGACCGCATGCACTTCGTATGAATACTTAATTCCCTCGGCAGAAGGCAAGTCTCGCGAGACACGCACGAGGAGTCGGCCTGACAGACTTTCAGTTTTTCTGAACACAATGTTTTACGTACTATATGCTCTGAATCACATTATGCATTTGCGCTGTTGCACATCATATTTACACATTTCATACAATTTACATGCACTGTTTGTTGCACCCCAACTTGGAGGTATCACATAAATTTTCTATTTACAACACATAATGTTTTTTTCTTATGTACACTTTTCAACATATTTACGCCTGGAAAGGCTAGCAACGACGTTGCCGACAGCACTTTCTCACGCAAAGACCCTTCGACCCACAACCGAAAAAAATAAGAGAAAGAAGCAGGGATGCTTGTCGGCGGTCGAGGTCAGCAGGAGGCCCTGGCCGCGGCCAGCCAGGCCGCCACGGCGAGCACGCTGCCCGCCGCGCGCCCCGCACCCGCGCCGGCACCCGCGCCAGCACCGGGCCGCGACGTCGGCGCCGACGGCGGCCGGGAGCGCGTCGACGAGTAGAAGGAGGCCGTGCGGTTGGTGGGCACCGTCTCGTTGCAGTACGACTCGTCGCAGCAGGACGCGCACACCTGCAACAGGGCGTTACGCACATGACGCACACAGCACTGGAGAACAAACCAAGCCCGCCTACAATCACTGTAAATCTGAGAGTCATGTTTCTGACTGAAATTGAGCGAGGCATATAACGTCGCCCTAAAGGAGTGAGGAGATTCTATATCGCTCATTTGGAGTGATAAGCCTCACTCAAATCGAGCGAGATCACTAGATATCGCTCGTTTTGAGTCATAGAAGCGACTCAAAAGGAGTGATATTTAATAATATGACTCCCCAGGAGTGACAAAATTTGGGTCACCGATCTCGCTCTCCTGAGAGCGAGATTTCTCACTCCTCGATTTACAGTGAAGGGCTTCGGACAGTTATTCGAGCGCAGAACCTTTGAAAAGACGGCGTTAAAACATTAAAACTCGAATTTAAAATAAAAAAATAAATAAAAAATATAAAAAAAAAACAGGTGTTGCACATCACATTCGCAAAGGCGTTGGCGGCGAGAGAATCAGTGCACTGGAAATCCAAGTGAAAGAATATCGCACACTTGTAGGTGTGCGAGGATTCATTCGTACACTTGGCCACTCAAACGTGTGGATATCCTAGGAAAATTCGCACGTTTAAGTGGCCAAGTGTACGAATAAATCCTCGCACACCTACAAGTGTGCGACATATTCACACACTTGGGTTTCCAGTGTTGGGACGAGCTGCACGAGGGTGAGCCCTGCGCAGTAGAAGTTTGCCACAAACACGATGACGTAGTCTACGCCGGTCTACGCAGCCGGAGCCGAACGGGAATCAGTTTTGGTGCCAAGTCTGACTACTGACTGCCGCCCGGGACGCCACGCCTGGCCACGACGTCACTTAAAAAAGAAAACTTTAAACGCGGTAAGCTGGTGTTTGGTGGACGCGAACTATTGTTTCCAGATGATGCACAGGTGAGAAAAAGACTGTCGTCTTGGCAGTGAGACTGCACACTCGCGAATTATCTTCCCGTCCCCTCTCTTGCCCCGCCCGTGTCCACCCTCCCTCCCTCCCTCCCAGCCCGCTGGGTCCTGGTTTATTGCGCTTTTCGCATCAGTCTGCACCCCGTTTAGGCAGCAGGGCCGGGCAGAGGGCGGTAGGGGCAGGGGCTGGTGGGGTCGGGGTGGTGGCAGAGCGTGGTAGGGGCAGGGGGCAGGGGCTGGTGGGGGCGGGGTGGTGGCAGAGGGTGGTAGGGGCGGGGCAGGGGGCAGGGGCTGGTGGGGGCGGGGTTGGGGCCACAGTGCGGGTGGGCGGGAGAGACACCAGGGGGAAGCTATTTCCGGAGCGCAATCCAGTTTGCAGGCCGTGTGTCTGCGGTGGGACAGCGTCACGGTTGCCCCGGGGCCGCCCATGCCACGCACGCGACCGGAAACGGTACGGCGCACCCGAACGATACGCGAGTCTTTCACCGCATCGCCACTTTCCTTTTCGTTTCGAGAGTCGCTCACACGGGCCTTCAGGAAGCCGCGTGCCTGATGCAGCCGAGGTGCCCCACCCCCACCCCGCCCCGTCCCACTGCAGCAAGCCTCCAAACCTGCAAACTCATTCAGTATGTACCCTTTCGGTAGTGGTCCCTTGTGTATGGACCTGCAACACTGCCACGCGTGTCTTATAACCAGATATACACTGTTATTTCAAGGTGTACTCTGAGAGTACGCCACAGGCGTATGCCACAGGAAAGCGAGCGCCTTATGGCGTACTGTGACAGCAAGCCCGGGCGTATCGTGGGAGTACCTTAGGCACCTTGACCTGTGGGTCTAGAGTTCTTTCAACAGGAAAGGTGTTTACCGTCCGAGCACCTTCCAGCGTCATGAGGATTGGGCTCGCTGCTGCCTCCGCTCATGCTCTTGCACCCCATCTGGGTAAGCTGTATGCATGAGAGGCACCTTCCTCCCTACAACCTGCCAGGCCCTGCGACAAGTGCCGGTGAAGATGTGTGGGGTGGATGCGCCTAAGGTGTACCCCCACGATACGCCCGGGCGTGCTGTCACAGTACGCCATAAGGCGCTCGCTCTCCTGAGGCGTACTCTTAGAGTACACCTTCAAATAACAGTGTAGAGGCAACAATAAGTAAGCTGCATCTCTCCATCTCCTCTCCCTTTTTTACTCCGGAGAAGCGTGTGCTACAACTGCGCCGAGTTGTGACTCTAGTTGACATACAAATAGAAAGTTTCGGCTCTCGGGCTAGTTATCGCGTGTACACAATAAGCGTGCCTGTTCACAGCTGGATATGTTTCAGGCTTTCTTCATCACGCGCATGTCCCGCCGGACCCCAAGTCACTCCTCACTGTGTCGTGTGTAAACATACTGACGGAGCAGAGGCGTGTAGTGGTGTGTGGCCGTGCAAGGCCGGAAAGGCAAAGCAGACGGTGCAACAAAAATGTCGACGACGACGACGACCACAATTTGTGTTTTCCTTATTCTCGCCCCCCCCCCCCCCTCGCTTCCACACACTCACCTCGCTCCCTTCCCCAGAACTTGTCCGAGCGCCTTCCACTTCTCCTTATAAGAGCTGCAAGAAGCGTGCTCCAGCAGTTCGACCTTTCTGTGGCGCCCTTTCCCTCCCTCCTCATCGTCACTCTCCAACGCCTTCCCCCTCGTTCTTCTGCTTTGCTTCAGGTCTTTTTCGTTTCTCCAGACACCTCTTGAGTGCGGACCCGAGTCCTCACTTCCAGGGCGACGGGCGCGCACCGCGGTCCGGACACGGGGCTGCTGCGGACGGCGACGGTGTGCTCCGCATGGCTCCGCACGCGCCGGCTGTTTCTCTGAATGCGCAACACTGTTGCGGGACGCCATACCCGCCAGGGCTTCAGCCGCCATGAGAAACCGGAGAAGCTTTCAATGCACTGCAAACCCGGGAATCTAATTTCTCGCCCAAAATGGGAGAGTACACTTTTCCATGCTAAATTGGAGTGAGAATTTTTAACCTCACTCTTTTCGAGCGAGATATTTTTCAGCCTCGGCTCTATTTGAGTAAGGATTTTTTAACCTCGCTTAATTTGAGCACGAATTCTCACTTTATGAGGGCGAGGTCTCAAAATTCTTTCTCATTAAGAGCGAGGAAAAAAATTCTCACTCTCCAGAGAGTAATAAAATTGCCCTCAAATTCTCACTCGAATGGGGGCGAGAATTATGACTCGTAGATTTTCAGTGTGGGGGCAGGTGCGATACAGAGAGAGAGAGAGAGAGAGAGAGAGAGAGAGAGAGAGAGAGAGAGAGAGAGAGAGAGAGAGAGAGAGAGAGAGAGGGGCAAGGAGGGGGGGGCAATAGGTGAGATTTTGCCTCCCCCCCCCCCTCTATTCCAATGCACCTACGTAGCCGCCTGAAAGGTAAGCAAAAAGAAAGAAAAAAACATGCTTTGTCTCTGATCTGATTGTTAGGCAAATTAGTGCAACTTTGCCTCCCCCCCCCCTCCGGCTGCCTCTAGATTGGCCACAAAGTGAAGGGGGACTTTGGCAAAGCTACAGCATTCCACCAAACGGCGGATGTTGAAAGTATCGTTCCTGTTTAGAGGCGCTAATCGTTGAAAACTAGATACAAATTCCACGCCACGCAGATTTCCCTCCTACTTCGAATTGCTTGATATAATTTACAGATCAGTTTCTAGCTCCCCCACTAACCTATGCCCGGTGGCTCGAGCACTATCCCCATACGGTGTGGTGGCCGTTCTGCCCTACACTCGCGGAGGGAGGTAAGACTCTGGGCGGGCCGGGTCGGACCGGGGCCGCCGGGCAAATCCAAGCGAACCAGCAGCTCAGGCGCCCGTCCTTTACCTCTGACTATCGTGTCCTGAAAAAAATAGGAGAGGGAAAAACTCGCAGTCCTTGAACTGATAATTTTGCGCACCCCAACAAGGAAACATGGCTGTCCTCTCCACTCCGTGCTCTGAGCCCGAATCCATCACGGTTGGCGGCGGGTCGGCAGGACAGCCCTCTACCCGTCAGGCTTGGGGAGAGCAGAACCCATCCCGCTCCAGGACTCAGTGTCCGTCTGGCCCTACCAGGCGCCTCCAGAGGGAGGGAGGGAGATAGAGAATTTGAATTGAATTTGAATTATTTATTCGCACTTTTAACAAAAGTGTTCAAGTAGCCTGCACATTTGAGTGTTGAACACTAAGTTGCACACTTTTCGGCGTTTGACTAGAACTTTGCATACTGAAAAGTGTTTAAAATTATTTTGAACATTTAAAAGTGTTTAACTAAAGGGTTACACGTGCTGGTTTGGACACCATATAGTGCATATAGTGTTCAAATTTACTGGTCAACACTTTTAAGTATGCTAATTTCCAATCAACTCATTAAAGTGTGCAACGTTGTGTTAAACACTTCAATGTGCAGGCCTGTTGAAAACTTTTATCATCACTTCGGGTCTATGAAAGTGCTATAACAGGCCCCACTGATTTGAACCCTGCTCTCTATATTAAAAGGTTAAAAATCAGAGAATGCAGCAGTAAACATAAATAGCAGAACATGATTTTAAGTAGAGGAACATAAAAAAAAATTAGCGATTTCTAAACATATTGCATAGTGCACAACGAAAGAAAAAAAAAGTTCGATGTTGATATAGTATACATTTTATAATAATTCCATATATTTCACAAGGTTGCGCTAAAAACAATTCATTATATGGAACTTTTAAAGTCGATGGATGGGTAGACCCAATTCGAGTTTGTTTGATCTCGTACCACGGGCATTTCAAAGAGTAAGATATTTTATTTCTTTTCGCTTGTCCCTATTGCAAAGCACGCAGGTTGCTCCGGCGCTGGCGGAACCACGCAGCGCTGTTTCCCCGAGTTTTCAGGAGAGCGATTCGAAGGTTCGACGCTCCATTGTAGTAGGCAGAGTGACCATTTTTCGAAGTCCGCTTTTACCGTCTTATTTTTCGATTTGATTTTTTAAAGTAATTTTAGTGGGAAGAGCATGTCTGAAACTATAGGAAACCATGTTTATCTGAAAAATGTCAGAAATCGAGTTGCGTGGTTTCATAGAGCGCCGATGGACTTGCGTGGTTTCGCCAGCGCCGCGCACCCGTGCGTGGTTTGATGTAGCGCTGGCCGACTTGCGTGCTTTGCACTAGGGACGAGCGTTTTGTATATTATCGAAAATGAAGTCTCGAATATAGTACTTGTGCTGCCAGAAAAGTAAGACAAAACACCGCACAATTCACCTGTGTGAAGATGGCGGTATTTCCGCCTGCCTACTAGGCAACTCCACTGCACCCGTGCCCAGACGTTGCCTAGTAGGCAGGCGGAGATACTGTCCCGTTACGCGCAGATGTATCGCGCGGCTTTTTGCCTTACTTTCTGGCAACACTGTATAGTACATGGGACTAGAAAGGAGAGAGAGAGAGAGAGAGAGAGAGAGAGAGAGAGAGAGAGAGAGAGAGAGAGAGAGAGAGAGAGAGATAGGGAGAGAGAGAGGGAGAGAGAGACAGAGAGAGAGAGAGAGAGAGAGAGAGAGAGAGAGAGAGAGAGAGAGAGAGAGAGAGAGATCGTCCATGAGTGTCAAGGTAAAAAGACGCTTATAATTTGCGAGAGAGAAAAAAAAGGAGTAAAAAGATATTAGCAGCTGCTGTAATCAGAGAGGCGGGGAGGGTAATTAGTGCAAGAGGTACACAGAAAAACCTTGCAAATTGTGATAAAAGCATGAAATTTGGAACAGAGTTTCCTAAGAGCATTTAGAAACTTTTGGCCCGAATCCCATTTCGAGCACTTCGTGTGGAGGCTGGCTATTGAACAGTTTTTGAACACATTGAACAAAATACGTATATGTGGTATTTGCCGTGGAAATGGGCCACGAATGAGTCGCCTGCCTCAGATGTCGCACCACAAGGACATGTTTATACTCCAGCAAGGTCAGCAACACGGTAAAACACCCCCTGTCCCACATACGTTCAAGATTTGAACACTTTTTGAACACTTTGTGCAAGTTGTGCCGGAATGTCGTATAGGGTGTCGTTTCCGACTAACTTGACCTCGCTGATGCCGATTCCATCGTCAGATGTCGGTATTTTGGCCTCGGTGACCCTCCAGAAGGGTAGCAACTGAAAAGCCACCGCGGGTTGCCTACCTCTCAGGCGCTTTAAATTAGAAAATGTTGCGTTTTGGAGGTAAAAAACAAGGACTAAATTTCTTGTACATATCAAAATCTACTCTGTAACGGACACTGCTGCCGGACAATCCGGACCATCTGCGGTGCTCTAGGCTTTATTAGATTTTATCATATAATTATATTTATTGTATTATCTGGTGTTTTTACCCTTGCCCTTGCAAACTTTGTATTCTGCGTAGCACGGCAAATTCGCCCTAAAGGTGCAATAGTTGAATAGGTATGATGTGGTGTCGCTGCCAGTAAATGTGTGAAATCCTGGGAGTGCCTCGCATTTCTCATACGAAGCGCGGAACACACTAAATGGTAAAGGACAATTTTATCCCCAAAAAATGTTGAGATTTTGTGCACATCAGCTGGTTGGGACAAGTTGTCCTTGTTCACATTTAAGGGTTGAATAGGTTAGATTTTGATATGTAAAAGAAATTTAGTAACTGGTTTTTACCTCCAAAACGCAACATTTTCTAGTTTAAAGCGCCTGAGAGGTAGGCAACCCGCGGTGGCTTTTCAGTTGCTACCCTTCTGGAGGGTCACCGAGGCCAAAATACCGACATCTGACGATGGAATCGGCATCAGCGAGGTCAAGTTAGTCGGAAACGACACCCTATACGACATTCCGGCACAACTTGCACAAAGTGTTCAAAAAGTGTTCAAATCTTGAACGTATGTGGGACAGGGGGTGTTTTACCGTGTTGCTGACCTTGCTGGAGTATAAACATGTCCTTGTGGTGCGACATCTGAGGCAGGCGACTCATTCGTGGCCCATTTCCACGGCAAATACCACATATACGTATTTTGTTCAATGTGTTCAAAAACTGTTCAATATCTAGCCTCCGCACGAAGTGCTCGAAATGGGATTCGGGCCAAAAGTTTCTAGATGGTCTTAGGAAGCTCTGTTCCAAATTTCATGCTTTTATCACAATTTGCAAGGTTTTTACGATATTGCCAGTGAACCTCTTGCACTAAATGGAACGGACACCGGTGAGGGTGGCGGGCTGGCCATATGCTATCGCGGTGTTTTAAATCAGCCCCACCGACGGACGCAGACCGGACCCGGACCGCAGCACCTCTTTTTGCGGTGCGCGGCGGTTTGCTCGCGGACCACCCTACCCTACCCCACCCTACCCCACCCCACCCTACCCTACCCTACCCTACCCGTCCCGCCATCACGTCACACCAAAACTTTTTCCGTTAATCAGAACGCCGGAGCCGATTGTCGTTTTGCAGCGCTGCGCGGCTGCGCGGTGACCCGCTCTGCGGCCGCCCGGGCCGCCCCGACAAGCGCCGCGCCGAGCACCTTGGGGATGGACTGGGCCGCGCCGGGCCACGCCCCCGGAGGTCAACGCGCTCTCCCCCACGCACCCCGGCCCGGCCCGGCCCGGCCTGAACTTCCGGTTCTGCTGCGACCGGAAGACGTGGTGGATGCGAGCAATCACACTTTATGGATTGCTTTCCGATATCGGCCGTGCCCCTCTCGCTTGCTTCAACATCCCTAGCATGCCATGTTATCACCCCCCTCCCCCCCACTGCCACCCAGGAATTTGTGTCCATTCCACACAGCACTGCGCTGCTGTGACTCGGATCTCGGATCTCCCAATCATTACCTGAGTTCGAACCACCCCGCTGGAGGCGTCGCATGGTCGCAAAGAGAGATCCGCCCTGAGCTGGGCAGCGTGAGGGAGGGGAGGGGAGGGGAGGGAGGGGGGAGGGGGAGGGGAGCCGCTCGCCCAGTCCCGGCCCGGCGCGGCGTCTGCGTTCGAGTCGCAGAGGGACTGTAATGAATAAAGGCGGAGCGCCCGCACGCGCGCAAACTTTGTCCGGCGTGTCTGTCGCGCTGACTGGAGCTCGGCGCGCCCGCCTGTCAGCGAGGGCGGGGCGGGGCGGGGCGGGCAAGGAAGGGCGGGCGATCACAGGACGCTAGGGGCGGGCAGCGGAGGGGCGCACTTCCTCTCACAGCAAACTGAATTGTCAGTTGAGGGAAATCCAGGGAGGTGTTTTCCGCACGTCTCTCTGTAGCCTGCCCCGAACGCCCCGCGGTTCGACGATCCACAGGTTGGCTTTGCCCGCAACGACCGCAGCATTTTTCTCATGGCAAAAGGTTGCAATTTCTGACCGAGTCCCGCTGAACTTTGCAGATACAGTCGGATACTTTTCTTCGTTACGCGCGTGAACTAACGGCAACAGGAAAACGGCACCCCACAAAATATCTAGTAGAGACTCGACGTCGATTTTAATCAATTCGATTTGATTGGCATCTGCTGTGGCCATTTTGATCAGATGAAACTGGCGGGGCCAGACGCAGACCTAGGACCGTTGCCGCTGAGGGCCCCACCCCGCCCGCTCTCGCCCGGGAGCAATAAGTCGTCACAGAGAGACACGGTCTCTGCCGGGGAGGTTGATGGACAGGGGAGGGGGCGGGAGGGGGAGGGGGGTCCCTCATCCGTCTCGTAATCAAATATCTAGTTTTACGAGGGCCCCGATTTCTTCGCAATCCTGTTTTGTGTCTTTATTCGCTCCGGCGGGAGGGAGAGACCCCCCCCCCTCCCCCACTGCATCCTCAGCCACAACCACCACCACACCCTAAAGTCCACAACAAAGAAGGGGGGTGGGATGGGGTGGGGGTGGGGGTGGGGGTGGAGGACAGTGGTAGTGGCGACTCAGACGACGATAACCGGCACGATAGGTGCGGGCCAGTGGCGGGGCCGCGAGCCCTTCGCAGCCCAGCGGCCCCTGCGGCCCCGGCCCCGGCCCCGGCCCCGGCCCCGGCCCCGGCCGCAAAAGGGAGGCGTCGATGCCCTCCATCCTCCCAGGGCTTGCAGGGCCTACAGCCCCCCCCCCCCCCCTTGCCTCCCTCTCTCACACCCAGGCCGTGCTCCGCCGCGGTGCCGCCCCGCCCCGCCCCGCCCCGCCCCGCCCCACACGGCCGCGCCTCACCGGGACCCCGAGGGACTTGTCATTCCGACCCCGGCCCGGAAGGACGGCCAGACTAGGCTAGAGAAAATAGGAGGCCGTTCTCCCCCTTCCCCTATTTCCAAAACATTTCGCGGCGCGCTCTTCATATTCTTCTCACTTTGTCCCTCTTTCTCTCCCCTTCCACCCGCTGCAGCCGAAACCCTGCCCCCCTCTCTTTATTTCTTCCTCGCCCCTCCGATCGACTACCGGCGCATTACCAGTTAAAGCCCCAATTATTATTATTATTATTATTATTATTATTATTATTATTATTATTATTATTATTATTATTATTATTATTATTATTATTATCATTGTTGTTGTTATAGGCGGCACAGCACAGGACTTGTCGGTGAAATTTACGAGACCCCTTTGTCCCGCCTTCCGGCCTCTCAGGTCGGCAGCCCGAGGAAGGCGCACTGTAGTAGCGGGGCGGTGTGGGTCGCTAAGGTGTCGTATCCGCATGGAAATAGGTATACCAAAATGACACTTTTAGGTGGTACTTTAGTAAAAGTAGACTTAAAGTTTACATAAACTATAGCAGGTTGGGACGGCAACACTTTGGTGCAACTTTTACTATTATACTTTTTGCATATTTTTTGTATAGTTTTTGTACACTTTTCGGACATTTTGCCCAGTCACATGTTTCGGTACTTATTTCCATGCGCGGGCGACACGCCTCTACGACAATGATGCAAATATTTCCACTGCCAAAGTGAATGGTCATTCGCACAGGGTGCTTGCTCAACACACGCAGAAAAGTCTTCACGTTAGCAGCTTTAGGCACCCCCTATTCGACGCGAGTCGTTCACTGTCGACAAAAAAAAATGTTTAGTGCGGAACCAACTACGGTGTCACGCATCTTCGTTTTAGAAATCGACTACGGAGCGCAGAATACGGCGCCACCGAACTCCTCATTTATTTCGGTGTGCGGAATCTCATAAAGTACGGGTCTTCCGTACCCTGTTTTCTGACTACGGGATGCCGTACTTGGCAGTCCGTAACGGGAATTCAAAAATTTCTACTACACGGTAAAAACAATATCTGATTTTTTGAGGAAAAAGGGAAAACTCTGAAGAACTTCCGTAAATTGAGGGATACCCCTCAGATTTTGAGGAGGGACTCCTCAAAAGATAAAAGAAATCTCCACAGATTTGGAGGGGACTTCTTCGAAATCTAAAGAGTTTTCCTCAAAGTGTACAAGGTCCTCAAAGTTTTCCCTTTTTCCTCAAAAAAAAAAAAATCAGACATCGTTTTGACCGTGTCCGGTGCGCGCCGAAGTAGGAATGCACCATACTACGGTGAACACCGTTAAAGGAACTAGCGGAGATTTCCGTAGTCTTCACCATTATTTTTTACAGAGTTCTCATCCCCACTCCGACTATCTGTCTCGGGCGCAGGACGTTGTGCGACTGAACGCAGTTCTGGCCTCGCCCTGCCCTGGTCAGAGTGATGACGGTGTTGAGGGCGGGCCGGGCAGGGCGCTGTCCACATCACTGGCCAGTGGCCGTTGTGTCACGGGCAGCCCGTCAGCCACGTGACCCCCCCCCCTCTCTCCCCCACGACAATTTCTCCTCCGTCGGCCCCCAAGCCGCAATTCTCTACCTCTACTTTACACCTGCCCCATCGCCAGCCCCGCCGCATTGGGAGAATCTAGATGGATGGGCCTAGTAATATATAAGGCCCACTCTCAGGGGCCCTGCCGTCCCTCCGCCCGCGCCACCCACTCCCTCCCCCCCCCCTCCCAACACCATCAACCTACGCTGTTTGCCTATAACCCTCAAGTCTCACAAAAAGTAAAATATAGAACATAAGGAGGGGGCATAAGAAAAAATAAGGATAAGAAAAGAACAGAATCCTCTTCTTTGTCGTCTATATTTCAATATGAAGGTAAAGCCAGACAAAGAGGGAACGGTGTTAGGGCGGGGTGAGGGCAAGTACACAAAATAAATTTATAGCAAGTTAAGTGTTGCTCGCGCTTTCATCGCTGCCACACTGTGCCACTCGACCAGCTAAAAGTAGAGATAGGTTGGATTCTTAGTAAAAGGATGATTCCTCTTTGGCATTAAGAACGATCACAAAGGCGCGCCCCGCTCCGCCGCCGCCACCAGGTGCCTCTCCATTTAGTCCTACTCCGTGCTCCCCAGTGGCTCGGGCCCGGTCCAGCCAGCGTGTCTGCCTGCTGCAGGCTCAGGCCAGCCGTCCCTGCGGGCAGCGGGCCTCTTTCCACTGCCCTCTCTGCCCACACTCCCCCCCCCTACCACACACACACACACACACTCTCTCTCTCTCTCTCTCTCTCTCTCTCTCTCTCTCTCTCTCTCTCTCTCTCTCTCTCTCTCTCTCTCTCTCTCTCTCTCTCTCTCACACACCAACCCGCCGGGAGTCTGCACAAGTGGAATGGAATCTATGGAGCATCGTTAGAGGGGCGCTTGTGAAAGATCAGGGAGGCGAAAAGCGCACGCGAGCACGCGCGCTCGTGTGTGTGTGTGTGTGTTAGAGAGAGCGTGCATAACTTGTGTGTGTGTGTGTGGTGCAGCTGAGGGCGAGTAAAAGGAGGGGCAAAAGGGAAGCGGGTCGGTAGATGGAAGCGGGCCATGGCGAACGAGGCCGCCATCAAGTAAGTGTGTTCGTTTAAAGCCGCAAGCTCCCGGCGACATGTCAGCAGGCATGTGACATGAAGGAGTAGAGGGTAAGAGAGGGAGTGAGAGAGGGGGGGGGAGAGCGGGGGAGGGGGGGGGGAGAGAGAGGGGGGGGGAAGAGAGGGGAGAGAGAGAGAGAGAGAGAGAGAGAGAGAGAGAGAGAGAGAGAGAGAGAGAGAGAGAGAAGGAGGGGGGGGGGGATTTCTATATCGGTCGGACGCCGTACATGGCCGCGGGTAGAGCGCGGGGCGCGCGGGGCTAGTGCTGGTGCCGAGCGCTGGTCGTGCTGCGAGCGCTGTGCGAGCGCTGTGCGAGCGCTGTGCGAGCGCCGTGCGCGCGATAGCGACGCGAGGCAAGGGCAAAACAGCACACACAGACCGGGACGCCATCGGATTTTTGATTAGATCGGATACGCGGCGGTCGCGCGTGGAGCGGCACGGCGCGGCCCCGCGGTGCTAAAACAAGAGAAAGGGGGGAAAAAAGAGGTGCGTACGACTGACTGGAGAGCTCGTGCGCGGGTAGCCGTCCACCTAGACCCGCGGCCGTGTTGAGAGAAGGCCCTTTTGCTGAACGCGGCGATAGTCAGCTCCATCTACGAACCCCAGCCCATCAACATATCTCAGCCTCCCACAGTGACCCTAGGGCCTAGGCAGGCACCTCGCTGCCCCTCTCCGCAATAAAAACACATTACTTTGTCGCGGCTGTTAGTGGCTGAGGAGCGAAAGGGGGAGCGGATGAAGCACTGTGAAAAATATCTTTGCAAATTTACGATAAATTTTTTAAAATGTGATTTACGAAATATGTTGTAAATTTACGATGGACCTTTTTTGCTCGTGAATGAATTTCAAGCCGATATGTAGTGCTTGTAATTTTACGATTTGCAATTGTAATTTTACAACTGCACTTCGTGGAAAATTTTCCTATAAACTTACGACTATTTTTCACAGTGAGAGTAGGGGGGGAGGGGAGTTGTCCCTAGGCGCTGCCTGTGCGACCAGCAGGGGACGGGGAAGGGCCATTCCACGCGCGTACGTGGAGTTCCCAATCCTGTAAGCGTGTGCTCTGTGCCACCTCTCCAAAAACTATACGTCCTGGTTTCCAAGCAATTTTGGAAAAACTGAGACGCTGCAGTACGTTTTCTCCCCCCCCCCCCCTCTCTCTCTCTCTCTCTCTCTCTCTCTCTCTCTCTCTCTCTCTCTCTCTCTCTCTCTCTCTCTCTCTCTAGCTAAATAAAGTGTTCACTCACAGCCACGATCAGCAGCTGAAACACCTGCAGGCCGAACCAGGCAATAACAGGGACACATCAAGCAGTGCCTATATTACTAGGTAAAGCCGTAGCTTAAGGCTGAGGCTCAGTTCCCACTCCTAAGGTTGCTTACAGTTGTGTTTCATAAAGAGTATTCTGGTGCTAGTCACTGTAGTGTATTCCCCTTGAAATCTGCCGCTACCAGCCCCTTGCGGTTTTTCTTACCCTACGCGGATTTTATCGCTTCTTTACGAATCCCACCTGACATTTATGTACTTCCAACAGAACAACGTTTCACGGATTAGCTTTATTCCACTCGTCAAGTGGCAAAACTTAGTTTGTTCCAATTCTTAAACATTACAAAGAATAAATTTCAGAATTCATATTATCTCAATTTACGTTGCAAGCAGAATGTGAATCTAAGTAAATGCAAGGATCCTTCCGAGTTTTTACATGTAGCAGTTGTCTACATAGCGAGTGATATTTCATTCGGGATGTTGCTCGGTGGTTGAACACTGGAGCACGACTACCAAGGCTGAGGAGTTAAAGAAGAAGATATAGATATAGTTAAAGAGCCTCAGCCAACAAACCATTTTTCCCCGAAAGTTCCCGATCGAATCGGCAAAGTACGTTTTCATCAGTTTTCGATGCGCAACCAAGAACTTCCAGAAAATTGTTTGCTGTGAAGGCACTGTGTTCGATCGTATTTTCTTTCAGTCCTGTCTTTTCTACTTCCTGTTCTCCACTGCCTAGGGCACAGGTAAATAAACTCTCTAATTGCACTGTAAAAATTTGTTGTAAAAAAAAAAAACGAGAAAAAAAAATTACAGGTTTCGCTGTTAAATCGGCAAACAGGTTCTTCCTGTAGTTTGATGAAATATTTTGTAGATTAACAAGAAAAATCGCGAAACAACAGATAAAGTTTGTAAAATTACGGAATTCTTTTGGAAAGTTACAGAATATTTTTGTCTTGTTATGGAGTTCTTTTGTAAATGAACACGAATAAAATGTAAATTCACAGTCAGTTCGTTTAACAAAATTCACAGACATTTCCTGTAAATTTACGAAATGGTTTTTTTACAGTGTGTGTTCCCATAAGCGAAATGTTAGTCCTGTCACCGTTTGTGCCAAATTTAAGTACTCTTGACCACGTATTATCTTCAAAAAAAACTAAAACTACCCTGTTTCTGTTCTCAAGCGTATTCTTGATGTAATTGGTTTGAAACATTTTAAGAGTTGGCACAAATTTCCAATCTTGATTTTCTTGACATTATTCTGACTAAACTGTTTGTTTTTTCTGACGTGACTCTCGAGGGTGAACTTTTGCAAACTTGAAGGACGCAGAGTCGGACTGAACCATGAGGCAACCCTAACAACACTCGATTTTTCGCGTGGTTTATTCAAGGCCAAGCACGCTTGTTTTGAGCGAATTTTAACTTGTTACGACTATTTCAATGCTCTACAAACAAGCGCATCACTGTGCTTTAATTAACAAAGCTCTCGAAAAATTAGGGACAATGCCATAATTTCAAAAACACTTTCCTGAACGTGCCTGGGTCGTGCCCTGCACATACTCAGCCCCCCCCCCCCACAGACACACACACAACGAAAGACCTGAGGCGACAGGAGAAAAAGTGAAAACCGCTTCACCATACAGCGGTGAGGTGCAGCGGGGCGGGGCGAGCCAAGCCGGGTGAAAAAGCGGGCAAGACCGGACCGGACCGACATTTTTGGCGACTCCGCTTGAGCTAATTAATTAGGGTAATTTAATGCTGCGACGCCGACTTGGCAATGGTGGAAGCCAAAGCTTCCCCCCCTCCCCCCCCCCTCTCCTTTTTCAGCACCACGAGAGGTGGTCTCCGGCGTCCAACCGACCACCGCTGCGGGGCGAGGTACGGTAGGACGCGGCGGGGTAGGCGCTGGTCGACCTTGGTTGGCGAGTGGGTGTGAAATAGCGATGACCGGGGTTCAGATTCTCCCCCTCTCTTGGGGTGCCGGACAATCGCTCTTATCTGAGGGAGAGGGGCGCGTGGTGGGGGAGGCTGCCCGCACGCGCGCACGTCCTGTATCGCCTTCCACCCCCCCGCCATTAGCCGCGTGTTTGTCCGCAGTCGCTCGAGTTACGCGCAGCGCCGCCCCGACACGGCCGGACATGTAGAGCGTGCGCGCGAACCCGACGAGAACAACCGTAGCGAATCAAGCTATTCATAAGAAACTTGTAGCATGCATTGGAAAGCTAAACTCCTCTATCATGTCTCATAGTTACGTAGGGCGTGGTGTCTTCCAAGCGAGGGGGAAACGGCTAAAGTAATCCGGCTGACAGCCATTTGGTAATCCGGCAGGGTGTAATCCGGGGAAATTCGAAGTAATCCGGTGTAATCCGGGGAAATTTTCGGGTAATCCGGGGTAATCCGAGGAAAAAAGCACCGTTATCCGGAGGACACTCCAGAGGTAATCCGAGGTAATCCGGGGTAATCCGTAATCCGGCTGACAAGAAAATTGACAGTCGTTCCCCCCTCGCTTCCAAGAGATGAAAATATGAAATTTCGGCAAACTTTGCTTGCGTAAGGGATTCGTTTTTGGTATGCAACATCTTTGGAAAAAGGTCGCACGACTAGTTTGCAGTCCGGTAGCAATTTAAAGCAAGCGCCCGCAAGCCTGCTCAGCCTGAGAGTGAACCCGAACCCCGTCTCCTTTCACTCGCGCGGGCTTTTGCTCGGGCGGAGAGGTGAAATGGAGTCGCTCCCGGGCTGGCTAAAGGCTTGGAGGAGTGGCTATTGCAGGACGCGCGGACCTTAGCAAGAGGTTGTTGTCCATGCCACCCGCCCTTCTCCCGGCTTGCGTTGCCATGTGTGATCTCGGTGTCACTACACCAAAGAGGAGGCGAGGGGGAACGTGATAAGTAAAAGTAAAAGCTTTAAGGCTAGCTGGCCAAATGCGACCCGTCCCAGCGTCTAGGCGTTCCTCACCACGCCTCTTCATTCAAAGGATACTCTCTCTCTCTCTCTCTCTCTCTCTCTCTCTCTCTCTCTCTCTCTCTCTCTCTCTCTCTCTGTGTGTGTGTGTGTGCATGTGTGCATGTGTGTGTGTGGTCTACATCGCCACCTCTTCATTTTCCTCTGAATGATGAACAGACCATGCGTCGACTGCGAGAGAGACGGTACCGGTAGTTGAAGCCAGGCCGGGGCAGCGACCGTGTAGGTGTTAGTGCGAAGAGAGAGAGAGGGAGAGAGAGCGGAGAGAGGGAGGGAATTAGGAGCCCGCGGGGCTGTAGCGCTGCCGTCGATATGCGGGCGTGGCGTTAGAGTGTTTCAGCAAAACACCTTTTGCAGATATCAAACGCGTTCGTGGTCTTCATAATCTGATAACACTTCCTTAGTACCTCTGGTTACGTATCGACAACAACCATAAACAGTACATCCGAACATCTTCAATTTCTTAACGTCTTGGCCTCGTCTATATACAATCCTAGCAGACATATGAGTGAACTAGTCCCACTACACACACACGCGCGCGTATAAATCATAAACCCCTCTAACCATAGATCTATATAAGACGACGATTACACACAGTGGTTTAGGTAAATATTAAGTGTGAGATAATAAATTAAAAAGGGGGGGGGGGGTTTGGCGATAAAAATGGTAACATAATACAGATAAGTAACAGGCAGTAAGAGGTTTTCGTGATTAATGAGAGGTAGAGGAAGAGTGAGTGAAGTAAACACTGGACAGATTGTATGAAGATATTGTGAACAGGTTATATTTAGGGATATTCTCTATAGGAATTGGTAGGGGGTTGTTCAGAGAAGTGCGACATAGGGTGCGATGGGCGCGGATACAGTGAGTTTTATATAGTTAAGTTGAGGTGGAAGGATTGCTGTTAAAAGAAGGTATGTTTCGAGTGTGTTTGTTTTCTTTTACGGGGGAGTGTTGGGAGGGGACTTTGGAAGTGGGGCGGGGGGGGAGGCATTGGGGTGATTGATTATTGTAAGGCATATTTATGAGTCAGAAGGGACTTGAGTAAGTGTGTGCGGTGGGATTGACAGTAGTTGTTGGGGAGGGGGGGAACACATGATGTTTCAGTACAGTTAGACACATATATGTATTTTTGGGCTGTAGAGGGAACTGGTGATATTGTATTGAGAGTGGATTTGTATGAGAGTAGTTGGCACTGAGATTATTGGGATTTTTGTTGTTTTAGATTTAGGAATATGGGTAGGTGAGGAGAGAGGGGGGGGGGGGGGGGGGGGAGGAGGGAGAGGGAAGAGAGATAAAGTGAGGAGAGGAGAGATTGAGGAAGAGGAGAGGATAGATAAGAGAGGAGAAGAGTAGGTGAGAGTTCTAACTTTTTCTTCTTCTTCTTCTTCTCTTCGTCTCTCTTTCTCTCTTCCTTCTCTCTCTCTTCTTTCTCTCTCTTTCTCTTCTTCTCTTCTTTCTCTCTTCTTCTTTCTCTTTCTCTTCTCTTCTTCTCCTCTTCTTCTTCCTTCTTCTTCTCTTCTTCTTCTCTTTCTTCTCTTCTCTTCTCTTTTTCTTCTTCTTCTCTTCTTCTCTCTCTTCTTTCTTCTCTCTCTTCTTCTTTCTCTCTTCTCTTCCTTCTCTTCTTCTCTTCTTCTTCTCCTCTCTCTTTTGCGGTGTCTCGTTTCTTCTCTTCATGCTCTCGAGTCTACTCTTGTTCTTCTTTTCTCATTTTCTCTTCTGCTCGTTTCGTCACTCTCTGCTCTCCTGCTATGCATTTCTGCTACTGCTCTGCTCTGTCTATCTCTCTCTGTTGCTCTGTCTGCTCTCCTTCTCTTTTCTCTCCCTGCTCTATGCTCTTCTCTCTTCTGCTCCTCTCTTCTTCTCCTTCTCTCTCTGGACTCTGCTTCATGCGTCTCTCTCTCTGCTCTGCTTTACTCCTCTCTGCTCTTCTCTCGTACTCTCGTCTCTCACTCTCGACATTCTCCTCTTCTCTCTCCTTCTCTGCTCTCTCTGCTTTTCTCGTTCTGTACGTCTTTAGCTCTTCTCTGCTCTCTGTCCATCTTCTTTCTCGTGTACGTTTACTTGGCTGCCCTGTCTGTCTTTCGCTTTCTCCTTTTGCTCTGCTGCGTTCTCTTACCTGCTCTATCCTCTTCTCTCTGCACTTCTGCCTCCTCTCTCCTTCTCTTCTGTCTTCGTTTTCACTTGCTCTTGCTTCTCTCTACTCTCGTCTTCTGCTCACTCTGTCACTCCTCTCTTTCTCATCGTCCATTCTCTCTGTCTTCTCTCGTCTGTGTGCTCTGGCCACTCTCTTTCTTTCCTCTCTCTCCTCTCTCCTCTGCTCTCTCTCTCTCTCTGTCTCTCTGTGTCTCTACTTCTTCTATCTCTACTTCTCTGCTCTCTCTTCTCTCTCTTCGCTCAGTTTCTCTGTGGCTTGACTTCTTCTGTGCTTCTCTCTCTCATCTCTCCTGTCTCTCTCTCTCTCTCCTCCGTCTCTCTTGCTTCTTATCTCACTCTTCTATCTTGCCTCTGCTCTTCCTCTCTCTCGTCATCTGCACACTGCCTTCTCTGCTTCTGCTCTCCGTCTCCGCTGCTCTCTATCTCTCGTCGCACTCTTCCTTTCTGCTTCTTCTCTACTCCAGTCTAACTCTGCTCTCTCTTCTCTGTCTCTGCTTCTTAGTGTTGTTCCTCTCTCTGTCTCCGTTTCTCTTCTCTACTTCTACCTTGTCTGTGTCCTCATGTGCTCTCTCTCTCACTTCTCGTCTCTCTCTGTCTTCATCTCTCCCCTTGCTTGCTGCTCTTTCTTCTTGTCTTCGCTTTCGTCTCTGTCTTCGACATTCTGCTGCTGCTTTCTCTCAGCTGTGCCTCTCTTCCATCTCGTACTCTCTCTCTCGTCTCTCCTCTGCTCTGTCTTCGTTTCTGGTCTTATCTCCTCTCTTGTGCTTCTCTTCTCTCTTGCTCTCTCTGACACGTACATCTCTCCTCTCTGCTCTTGCTCTACTGCTCTACTCTCCTTCTCTCTCTATTCTGTCTTTCTCAATCGTCTCTGTCTGTTCTCGCTCTCTCTTCTGTCTCTGCTCTTATGCACTCGCGTTTATTTCTTCTCTACTCGTCCGTCTATCTCTCTTGCTCTCCCTCTTGTTCCTCTCTTCTCTCCCCAGCAGTGGCTCTCTTTGCTCTTTGCTTCGCTCGTCCTACTCTTCTCTGCTCTTCCTCTGTACTGCTCTCTCTTTCTTCTCTCTCATCTACTTCTCTCTCTCGTCTCTCTCCATCGTATCTTTCTGCTGTCGCGGTGCTGGTCAGCTCTGTTCTCCGTTCCGTCTCTCTCTTGTGCTTCTGTCACGTCTCTTCTGTCATCTGTCTCTGATCTCTTCTCTCTCTTACTCTGTCTCTCTCTCACTCTCGTCTTACGTGTCTCTCTCTCTCTCACTTCTCTCTTCACTACTTCCCTCTGCTCTCTTCTCTTCTCTTGCTCTACACTTCTCTGGTACTCTATGTCAATACTCGTATCTCTTCTCTTCATCTCTCTCACTCTCTTCCTCTCTCACTTCTGCTCTCTCTGTCTTCTTCGTCTCTTCTCTCTCCTCTCCTTGTTCCTCTTCACTTTCCTCTCTGTCTGTCTCTTCTTCTCGTCTCTCTCTGCTCTCCCTTTTTGTCTTCTCGTGTCCTCTCTCTTGCTCTGTCTCTCTGACGTCTCTGTGGATTCTTCTCTCTTATCTCTGCTTCTCTCCACGATCTCTCTCTCTTCGTCTCTCGCCATTGCTCTCTGCTGCTTCTTCTCGTTGCTCTCTCTCTTTTCCTCCAGAATGTCTCATACTTTCTTCGCATCGTCGTCTCTTTTCTCTTGACTCCTCTCTTTCTCTCTCTCGCTGTTGCTCCACTCTTCTCTCGTCTGCAACTCTCTCATTCGTCTCTCTTCTCTTCTTCTCTTTCTACTCATTCTCTCTCTGTCTGCTCTTCCATGCCGCGCCGTCTCTTCTAACAGCTCTCTCACTGTCGCTCCTGCTCTCTTCAACTCTGGCCTCTTCTCTCACCGTTCGCTTCTTCTCTCTCTCTCTACTGCTGTCACTTCCTTCTTGTCTACTGCTCTCTCTGCTTGACGTCTCTACTTCTCTACTTCTCGCTTCTCGCTCTGCATCTTCGTCTCTGCTCTCTTCGTCTACTTCTGATCTCCTACGTCTCTCTCTTTCTCTTATACGTCTCTCTACTTCTTCGCTCCTCTACCACTGTATCTTCGGTCTCTCTTCTTCTTCTCTCTTCTGTGTCTCTTCGCAGCTCTCTCACTGCTCGCACTGTGTCTTGTTTTCTCTTCTCTTCTCTTGTCTCACTACTCTCTCTCTCATGCTTCTCACTGTCTTATTCACGTACTGCTCTGCTCTCTCTTGTCTCTTCTTCTCTCTCTCCTTCTCGTCTCCTCTCTTCTCTCTGTCTCTCCTTTCTCTACTCTTTTCGTGTCGTCTCGGTCTGCTCCGCTCTCCTCTCGTTTCTTCTCCTCTCTCTTCTCTCTCTACGTACTATCTCTCTCTGACTCCACTGTCTGTTTGCTGCGACTGCACTGCCCTCTCTGCGCTGTACTCCTCTCTGTACTCTCACTTCTACTTCTCTGCTACTCTTCTGACTCTTATCTCTCTCTTTCTGCTCTTTCTCTGCTTCTGCTCTCCTCTCAACTCTCACCTTATTCTGTCGTCTTCTCTCTCTATCTCTGCGTCTCTCCGCGTCTCTGCTCTCGCCACGTCTCTCTTCTTTGCCCTCTCTTTTTCACTGTCTTCTTCTGTCTTCTCACTCGTCTCGCTCTTTCTCTTCTCTCTCTTTCTCTGCGTCTGCTCGTTTGTCTGCTTCTCCTCTTCTGTGCTCTATCCTACCTCTGCTTCGTTCTGCTCTCTACTCTCTCTTCGTAGCACTCTCTCTTCTTCTCTTCTCACTTCTTCTTCTCTTTTCTTCCTCCTGCTGGTCTTGCTACTTTCTCCTCTACTTTCTTCTCTTCTCTACTGCTGTTCTCTTCATCTCGTCTTTTTCTCTCTCTTGTCCTCGTATGCTCGTCTCTTCTGCTCTCTCTCTTAGTCTGTCTCTACTTCCTTTCTCTGTCTCTCTCATCTCTCTGCTCTGTCTCTGTTGTCTCTTCTTCCATCTGCTTTCTGCCTCTCTATCATCTCTGCTACTTCTACTTGCTTCTCTCTTTCTCTCTTCTCTCTCTGTTTCTTTCTCTCTCCGTTCGTCTCTCTTCCCTCTTGATCTTTCCTCTGTCTCCTACTCTCTCTTCTTCTCTCGCTTCTGCTCTCTCGTTCATCTTCTGCCTCTGCTGCTACTGTCTCCTTCGTCTTGTATTCTTCTATCGACGTTTCTCTATCTCTCTCTCTTGTCTCTCTCTGTTTCTACTCTCCTCAACCTTTCTTTCTCCCTGCTGCTTGCTCTCGCTCTTCTCTTCTCTTTCACTTCTCTGTATCTTGTCTCTCTGCTGCTCTGTCTTTGGTCCTTCTTCTTGTCTCTGCTTCTCTCTGTCTGTCTCTTCGATGCTCTATCTCTTCTTCTCTGCTCTCTATCTACTCTGTCTCTTTGTCTCTCTTTCCTCGACCTTCTCTACTCTCTCTCTTCTCTCCTAGCTTTTATGTTCTGTCCTCTGTCGCTCTGCTCGTTACTCTTGCTCTTCTCTTTCCTCGCAACTCTTCTGTACTCTGTCTCTCATTCTCTTACTCGCTCTCATCGTCTGTCTTTGTCTTTCACGTGTCTCGCTATCGTCTCTCCTCTCTCTTTCCCAGTTCTTTTTCTTCTCTTCCTACTGTCTTTCTTTCCTTCTTTCTCTTCTTCTCTTCTTTCTCCTCTTCTCTTCTCTTCTCTTCTTTCTCTTCTTTCTCTCTTTTCTCTTCTCTTCTCTCTTTCTTTCTCTCTTCTTTTCTCTTCTCTTTCTTCTCTTTCTTTCCTCTCTTTTCTCTTCTCTTCTTCTCCTTCTTTCTCTTCTTCTTTCTTCTTTCTCTTCTTCTCTTTTTCTCTCTTCTCTTCTTTCTTCTTCTTTTCTTCTCTTCTTCTCTTTCTCTTTTCTCTTCTTCTCTTTCTCTTCTTCTTTTCTTTCTCTTCCTTTCTTCTCTTCTCTTCTTTCCTCTTTCTTCTCTTCTTCTTCTTCTCTTTTCTCTTCTTTCTCTCTTCTCTCTTTTCTTCTCTTTTCTCTTCTTCTTTTCTTCTTTCTCTTCTTTCTTTCTTCTCTCCTCTTTCTCTTTTCTCTTCTTTCTCTTTCTCTCCTTCTTTCTCTTCTTTTCTTCTCTTTCTTCTCTTCTTTCTTTTCTTCTCT
>JAHWGI010000349.1:1732500-1773243 GCA_029379305.1 Frankliniella fusca | reverse complement strand
TAGGCTGTAGGTTCGCACACTTGACAGCGACGCGAATAGGAATCCCTATCTACCGGCCGGGACGGGCCCGGCTCGGCCGAGACGACTTTCGCTCTGATTTCGTTCTTGCCGCTTGCCCGAGAAAATGGCCGGTAGAGAGTGATAGCTATTCACATGACGTTGACATGTGCGTCCTGCCAGCCGAGATGGTTAACGCACCTTCCCCCTGTCCCCAATCATCTCGGCTGGCGAGACGTTTTGCAGGTTCAAATCCCGGCGGATTTTTTTTCTCTTTTTTTCTTTCTTCTGTCGCTCTTTTACCGCCCAAAAGATGCATCGGGAAGGTGACGAGAAGCTATTTAAAGCATTATTCACCTCGGGGAAAACAAGATATTCTTCTCCTCCGCCAAAACCGTCGATATATTCATGAAAGAAAAAGGTTGAAAAATAAAAATGACTGCACCATCCGGGCCCGAACCCGGGCCCTTCAGAGCAGATGTCCGCTGCTCTACCCACTAGACCAGCGACTCGCCCTGTCACCAGCACTCCAAGCACAACATAATTTCCGAAAAGATTACTGCTACCAGGAGTCGATTTGGAAGAGGTTACCTCCTCGCCTCTGCTGAACTCCGGGTCAGATATGGCTCGGAGCGCCGCTTTTTCACCGTTTTCTCTCAAACACGCTGGCGCGGGCTGGCGTCGAATGGGTTGCCTATCCATCAGGCGCCGAATGAACCATTCTTTTTTCATTGCGTAAAAAGCGAATTTCTCCCAAACCAAGACCGGTATCGTGCTTCTGACAACTGAAACATGTTTCACTGTGCGTAACGAAGATTTCCTGTGAATTTTGGCGTGATCTGAGACTTTCGATTTTTCGTCAAATTTCCAAAGGCTATAGCCTTTGCATTTTTAGGGATTTTGGTCCAAAAAAAATTTCCCTCCAAATTGACGGGGTTTATGCAGGGGGGCTCTGGTGCACCCAGAGACCAGCCCCCGAGGGTGAAATCAACCGAAAATCGGCGGAAAAAAAAATTAGATCGACCGAGATTCGAACACGACAAAAGCGTCCCCACAGCCTAGATGGTTTGGGGCGGGGGGCTGGGACGGTAACCACTAGGCTGTAGGTTCGCACACTTGACAGCGACGCGAATAGGAATCCCTATCTACCGGCCGGGACGGGCCCGGCTCGGCCGAGACGACTTTCGCTCTGATTTCGTTCTTGCCGCTTGCCCGAGAAAATGGCCGGTAGAGAGTGATAGCTATTCACATGACGTTGACATGTGCGTCCTGCCAGCCGAGATGGTTAACGCACCTTCCCCCTGTCCCCAATCATCTCGGCTGGCGAGACGTTTTGCAGGTTCAAATCCCGGCGGATTTTTTTTCTCTTTTTTTCTTTCTTCTGTCGCTCTTTTACCGCCCAAAAGATGCATCGGGAAGGTGACGAGAAGCTATTTAAAGCATTATTCACCTCGGGGAAAACAAGATATTCTTCTCCTCCGCCAAAACCGTCGATATATTCATGAAAGAAAAAGGTTGAAAAATAAAAATGACTGCACCATCCGGGCCCGAACCCGGGCCCTTCAGAGCAGATGTCCGCTGCTCTACCCACTAGACCAGCGACTCGCCCTGTCACCAGCACTCCAAGCACAACATAATTTCCGAAAAGATTACTGCTACCAGGAGTCGATTTGGAAGAGGTTACCTCCTCGCCTCTGCTGAACTCCGGGTCAGATATGGCTCGGAGCGCCGCTTTTTCACCGTTTTCTCTCAAACACGCTGGCGCGGGCTGGCGTCGAATGGGTTGCCTATCCATCAGGCGCCGAATGAACCATTCTTTTTTCATTGCGTAAAAAGCGAATTTCTCCCAAACCAAGACCGGTATCGTGCTTCTGACAACTGAAACATGTTTCACTGTGCGTAACGAAGATTTCCTGTGAATTTTGGCGTGATCTGAGACTTTCGATTTTTCGTCAAATTTCCAAAGGCTATAGCCTTTGCATTTTTAGGGATTTTGGTCCAAAAAAAATTTCCCTCCAAATTGACGGGGTTTATGCAGGGGGGCTCTGGTGCACCCAGAGACCAGCCCCCGAGGGTGAAATCAACCGAAAATCGGCGGAAAAAAAAATTAGATCGACCGAGATTCGAACACGACAAAAGCGTCCCCACAGCCTAGATGGTTTGGGGCGGGGGGGCTGGGACGGTAACCACTAGGCTGTAGGTTCGCACACTTGACAGCGACGCGAATAGGAATCCCTATCTACCGGCCGGGACGGGCCCGGCTCGGCCGAGACGACTTTCGCTCTGATTTCGTTCTTGCCGCTTGCCCGAGAAAATGGCCGGTAGAGAGTGATAGCTATTCACATGACGTTGACATGTGCGTCCTGCCAGCCGAGATGGTTAACGCACCTTCCCCCTGTCCCCAATCATCTCGGCTGGCGAGACGTTTTGCAGGTTCAAATCCCGGCGGATTTTTTTTCTCTTTTTTTCTTTCTTCTGTCGCTCTTTTACCGCCCAAAAGATGCATCGGGAAGGTGACGAGAAGCTATTTAAAGCATTATTCACCTCGGGGAAAACAAGATATTCTTCTCCTCCGCCAAAACCGTCGATATATTCATGAAAGAAAAAGGTTGAAAAATAAAAATGACTGCACCATCCGGGCCCGAACCCGGGCCCTTCAGAGCAGATGTCCGCTGCTCTACCCACTAGACCAGCGACTCGCCCTGTCACCAGCACTCCAAGCACAACATAATTTCCGAAAAGATTACTGCTACCAGGAGTCGATTTGGAAGAGGTTACCTCCTCGCCTCTGCTGAACTCCGGGTCAGATATGGCTCGGAGCGCCGCTTTTTCACCGTTTTCTCTCAAACACGCTGGCGCGGGCTGGCGTCGAATGGGTTGCCTATCCATCAGGCGCCGAATGAACCATTCTTTTTTCATTGCGTAAAAAGCGAATTTCTCCCAAACCAAGACCGGTATCGTGCTTCTGACAACTGAAACATGTTTCACTGTGCGTAACGAAGATTTCCTGTGAATTTTGGCGTGATCTGAGACTTTCGATTTTTCGTCAAATTTCCAAAGGCTATAGCCTTTGCATTTTTAGGGATTTTGGTCCAAAAAAAATTTCCCTCCAAATTGACGGGGTTTATGCAGGGGGGCTCTGGTGCACCCAGAGACCAGCCCCCGAGGGTGAAATCAACCGAAAATCGGCGGAAAAAAAAATTAGATCGACCGAGATTCGAACACGACAAAAGCGTCCCCACAGCCTAGATGGTTTGGGGCGGGGGGGCTGGGACGGTAACCACTAGGCTGTAGGTTCGCACACTTGACAGCGACGCGAATAGGAATCCCTATCTACCGGCCGGGACGGGCCCGGCTCGGCCGAGACGACTTTCGCTCTGATTTCGTTCTTGCCGCTTGCCCGAGAAAATGGCCGGTAGAGAGTGATAGCTATTCACATGACGTTGACATGTGCGTCCTGCCAGCCGAGATGGTTAACGCACCTTCCCCCTGTCCCCAATCATCTCGGCTGGCGAGACGTTTTGCAGGTTCAAATCCCGGCGGATTTTTTTTCTCTTTTTTTCTTTCTTCTGTCGCTCTTTTACCGCCCAAAAGATGCATCGGGAAGGTGACGAGAAGCTATTTAAAGCATTATTCACCTCGGGGAAAACAAGATATTCTTCTCCTCCGCCAAAACCGTCGATATATTCATGAAAGAAAAAGGTTGAAAAATAAAAATGACTGCACCATCCGGGCCCGAACCCGGGCCCTTCAGAGCAGATGTCCGCTGCTCTACCCACTAGACCAGCGACTCGCCCTGTCACCAGCACTCCAAGCACAACATAATTTCCGAAAAGATTACTGCTACCAGGAGTCGATTTGGAAGAGGTTACCTCCTCGCCTCTGCTGAACTCCGGGTCAGATATGGCTCGGAGCGCCGCTTTTTCACCGTTTTCTCTCAAACACGCTGGCGCGGGCTGGCGTCGAATGGGTTGCCTATCCATCAGGCGCCGAATGAACCATTCTTTTTTCATTGCGTAAAAAGCGAATTTCTCCCAAACCAAGACCGGTATCGTGCTTCTGACAACTGAAACATGTTTCACTGTGCGTAACGAAGATTTCCTGTGAATTTTGGCGTGATCTGAGACTTTCGATTTTTCGTCAAATTTCCAAAGGCTATAGCCTTTGCATTTTTAGGGATTTTGGTCCAAAAAAAATTTCCCTCCAAATTGACGGGGTTTATGCAGGGGGGCTCTGGTGCACCCAGAGACCAGCCCCCGAGGGTGAAATCAACCGAAAATCGGCGGAAAAAAAAATTAGATCGACCGAGATTCGAACACGACAAAAGCGTCCCCACAGCCTAGATGGTTTGGGGCGGGGGGCTGGGACGGTAACCACTAGGCTGTAGGTTCGCACACTTGACAGCGACGCGAATAGGAATCCCTATCTACCGGCCGGGACGGGCCCGGCTCGGCCGAGACGACTTTCGCTCTGATTTCGTTCTTGCCGCTTGCCCGAGAAAATGGCCGGTAGAGAGTGATAGCTATTCACATGACGTTGACATGTGCGTCCTGCCAGCCGAGATGGTTAACGCACCTTCCCCCTGTCCCCAATCATCTCGGCTGGCGAGACGTTTTGCAGGTTCAAATCCCGGCGGATTTTTTTTCTCTTTTTTTCTTTCTTCTGTCGCTCTTTTACCGCCCAAAAGATGCATCGGGAAGGTGACGAGAAGCTATTTAAAGCATTATTCACCTCGGGGAAAACAAGATATTCTTCTCCTCCGCCAAAACCGTCGATATATTCATGAAAGAAAAAGGTTGAAAAATAAAAATGACTGCACCATCCGGGCCCGAACCCGGGCCCTTCAGAGCAGATGTCCGCTGCTCTACCCACTAGACCAGCGACTCGCCCTGTCACCAGCACTCCAAGCACAACATAATTTCCGAAAAGATTACTGCTACCAGGAGTCGATTTGGAAGAGGTTACCTCCTCGCCTCTGCTGAACTCCGGGTCAGATATGGCTCGGAGCGCCGCTTTTTCACCGTTTTCTCTCAAACACGCTGGCGCGGGCTGGCGTCGAATGGGTTGCCTATCCATCAGGCGCCGAATGAACCATTCTTTTTTCATTGCGTAAAAAGCGAATTTCTCCCAAACCAAGACCGGTATCGTGCTTCTGACAACTGAAACATGTTTCACTGTGCGTAACGAAGATTTCCTGTGAATTTTGGCGTGATCTGAGACTTTCGATTTTTCGTCAAATTTCCAAAGGCTATAGCCTTTGCATTTTTAGGGATTTTGGTCCAAAAAAAATTTCCCTCCAAATTGACGGGGTTTATGCAGGGGGGCTCTGGTGCACCCAGAGACCAGCCCCCGAGGGTGAAATCAACCGAAAATCGGCGGAAAAAAAAATTAGATCGACCGAGATTCGAACACGACAAAAGCGTCCCCACAGCCTAGATGGTTTGGGGCGGGGGGCTGGGACGGTAACCACTAGGCTGTAGGTTCGCACACTTGACAGCGACGCGAATAGGAATCCCTATCTACCGGCCGGGACGGGCCCGGCTCGGCCGAGACGACTTTCGCTCTGATTTCGTTCTTGCCGCTTGCCCGAGAAAATGGCCGGTAGAGAGTGATAGCTATTCACATGACGTTGACATGTGCGTCCTGCCAGCCGAGATGGTTAACGCACCTTCCCCCTGTCCCCAATCATCTCGGCTGGCGAGACGTTTTGCAGGTTCAAATCCCGGCGGATTTTTTTTCTCTTTTTTTCTTTCTTCTGTCGCTCTTTTACCGCCCAAAAGATGCATCGGGAAGGTGACGAGAAGCTATTTAAAGCATTATTCACCTCGGGGAAAACAAGATATTCTTCTCCTCCGCCAAAACCGTCGATATATTCATGAAAGAAAAAGGTTGAAAAATAAAAATGACTGCACCATCCGGGCCCGAACCCGGGCCCTTCAGAGCAGATGTCCGCTGCTCTACCCACTAGACCAGCGACTCGCCCTGTCACCAGCACTCCAAGCACAACATAATTTCCGAAAAGATTACTGCTACCAGGAGTCGATTTGGAAGAGGTTACCTCCTCGCCTCTGCTGAACTCCGGGTCAGATATGGCTCGGAGCGCCGCTTTTTCACCGTTTTCTCTCAAACACGCTGGCGCGGGCTGGCGTCGAATGGGTTGCCTATCCATCAGGCGCCGAATGAACCATTCTTTTTTCATTGCGTAAAAAGCGAATTTCTCCCAAACCAAGACCGGTATCGTGCTTCTGACAACTGAAACATGTTTCACTGTGCGTAACGAAGATTTCCTGTGAATTTTGGCGTGATCTGAGACTTTCGATTTTTCGTCAAATTTCCAAAGGCTATAGCCTTTGCATTTTTAGGGATTTTGGTCCAAAAAAAATTTCCCTCCAAATTGACGGGGTTTATGCAGGGGGGCTCTGGTGCACCCAGAGACCAGCCCCCGAGGGTGAAATCAACCGAAAATCGGCGGAAAAAAAAATTAGATCGACCGAGATTCGAACACGACAAAAGCGTCCCCACAGCCTAGATGGTTTGGGGCGGGGGGCTGGGACGGTAACCACTAGGCTGTAGGTTCGCACACTTGACAGCGACGCGAATAGGAATCCCTATCTACCGGCCGGGACGGGCCCGGCTCGGCCGAGACGACTTTCGCTCTGATTTCGTTCTTGCCGCTTGCCCGAGAAAATGGCCGGTAGAGAGTGATAGCTATTCACATGACGTTGACATGTGCGTCCTGCCAGCCGAGATGGTTAACGCACCTTCCCCCTGTCCCCAATCATCTCGGCTGGCGAGACGTTTTGCAGGTTCAAATCCCGGCGGATTTTTTTTCTCTTTTTTTCTTTCTTCTGTCGCTCTTTTACCGCCCAAAAGATGCATCGGGAAGGTGACGAGAAGCTATTTAAAGCATTATTCACCTCGGGGAAAACAAGATATTCTTCTCCTCCGCCAAAACCGTCGATATATTCATGAAAGAAAAAGGTTGAAAAATAAAAATGACTGCACCATCCGGGCCCGAACCCGGGCCCTTCAGAGCAGATGTCCGCTGCTCTACCCACTAGACCAGCGACTCGCCCTGTCACCAGCACTCCAAGCACAACATAATTTCCGAAAAGATTACTGCTACCAGGAGTCGATTTGGAAGAGGTTACCTCCTCGCCTCTGCTGAACTCCGGGTCAGATATGGCTCGGAGCGCCGCTTTTTCACCGTTTTCTCTCAAACACGCTGGCGCGGGCTGGCGTCGAATGGGTTGCCTATCCATCAGGCGCCGAATGAACCATTCTTTTTTCATTGCGTAAAAAGCGAATTTCTCCCAAACCAAGACCGGTATCGTGCTTCTGACAACTGAAACATGTTTCACTGTGCGTAACGAAGATTTCCTGTGAATTTTGGCGTGATCTGAGACTTTCGATTTTTCGTCAAATTTCCAAAGGCTATAGCCTTTGCATTTTTAGGGATTTTGGTCCAAAAAAAATTTCCCTCCAAATTGACGGGGTTTATGCAGGGGGGCTCTGGTGCACCCAGAGACCAGCCCCCGAGGGTGAAATCAACCGAAAATCGGCGGAAAAAAAAATTAGATCGACCGAGATTCGAACACGACAAAAGCGTCCCCACAGCCTAGATGGTTTGGGGCGGGGGGCTGGGACGGTAACCACTAGGCTGTAGGTTCGCACACTTGACAGCGACGCGAATAGGAATCCCTATCTACCGGCCGGGACGGGCCCGGCTCGGCCGAGACGACTTTCGCTCTGATTTCGTTCTTGCCGCTTGCCCGAGAAAATGGCCGGTAGAGAGTGATAGCTATTCACATGACGTTGACATGTGCGTCCTGCCAGCCGAGATGGTTAACGCACCTTCCCCCTGTCCCCAATCATCTCGGCTGGCGAGACGTTTTGCAGGTTCAAATCCCGGCGGATTTTTTTTCTCTTTTTTTCTTTCTTCTGTCGCTCTTTTACCGCCCAAAAGATGCATCGGGAAGGTGACGAGAAGCTATTTAAAGCATTATTCACCTCGGGGAAAACAAGATATTCTTCTCCTCCGCCAAAACCGTCGATATATTCATGAAAGAAAAAGGTTGAAAAATAAAAATGACTGCACCATCCGGGCCCGAACCCGGGCCCTTCAGAGCAGATGTCCGCTGCTCTACCCACTAGACCAGCGACTCGCCCTGTCACCAGCACTCCAAGCACAACATAATTTCCGAAAAGATTACTGCTACCAGGAGTCGATTTGGAAGAGGTTACCTCCTCGCCTCTGCTGAACTCCGGGTCAGATATGGCTCGGAGCGCCGCTTTTTCACCGTTTTCTCTCAAACACGCTGGCGCGGGCTGGCGTCGAATGGGTTGCCTATCCATCAGGCGCCGAATGAACCATTCTTTTTTCATTGCGTAAAAAGCGAATTTCTCCCAAACCAAGACCGGTATCGTGCTTCTGACAACTGAAACATGTTTCACTGTGCGTAACGAAGATTTCCTGTGAATTTTGGCGTGATCTGAGACTTTCGATTTTTCGTCAAATTTCCAAAGGCTATAGCCTTTGCATTTTTAGGGATTTTGGTCCAAAAAAAATTTCCCTCCAAATTGACGGGGTTTATGCAGGGGGGCTCTGGTGCACCCAGAGACCAGCCCCCGAGGGTGAAATCAACCGAAAATCGGCGGAAAAAAAAATTAGATCGACCGAGATTCGAACACGACAAAAGCGTCCCCACAGCCTAGATGGTTTGGGGCGGGGGGCTGGGACGGTAACCACTAGGCTGTAGGTTCGCACACTTGACAGCGACGCGAATAGGAATCCCTATCTACCGGCCGGGACGGGCCCGGCTCGGCCGAGACGACTTTCGCTCTGATTTCGTTCTTGCCGCTTGCCCGAGAAAATGGCCGGTAGAGAGTGATAGCTATTCACATGACGTTGACATGTGCGTCCTGCCAGCCGAGATGGTTAACGCACCTTCCCCCTGTCCCCAATCATCTCGGCTGGCGAGACGTTTTGCAGGTTCAAATCCCGGCGGATTTTTTTTCTCTTTTTTTCTTTCTTCTGTCGCTCTTTTACCGCCCAAAAGATGCATCGGGAAGGTGACGAGAAGCTATTTAAAGCATTATTCACCTCGGGGAAAACAAGATATTCTTCTCCTCCGCCAAAACCGTCGATATATTCATGAAAGAAAAAGGTTGAAAAATAAAAATGACTGCACCATCCGGGCCCGAACCCGGGCCCTTCAGAGCAGATGTCCGCTGCTCTACCCACTAGACCAGCGACTCGCCCTGTCACCAGCACTCCAAGCACAACATAATTTCCGAAAAGATTACTGCTACCAGGAGTCGATTTGGAAGAGGTTACCTCCTCGCCTCTGCTGAACTCCGGGTCAGATATGGCTCGGAGCGCCGCTTTTTCACCGTTTTCTCTCAAACACGCTGGCGCGGGCTGGCGTCGAATGGGTTGCCTATCCATCAGGCGCCGAATGAACCATTCTTTTTTCATTGCGTAAAAAGCGAATTTCTCCCAAACCAAGACCGGTATCGTGCTTCTGACAACTGAAACATGTTTCACTGTGCGTAACGAAGATTTCCTGTGAATTTTGGCGTGATCTGAGACTTTCGATTTTTCGTCAAATTTCCAAAGGCTATAGCCTTTGCATTTTTAGGGATTTTGGTCCAAAAAAAATTTCCCTCCAAATTGACGGGGTTTATGCAGGGGGGCTCTGGTGCACCCAGAGACCAGCCCCCGAGGGTGAAATCAACCGAAAATCGGCGGAAAAAAAAATTAGATCGACCGAGATTCGAACACGACAAAAGCGTCCCCACAGCCTAGATGGTTTGGGGCGGGGGGCTGGGACGGTAACCACTAGGCTGTAGGTTCGCACACTTGACAGCGACGCGAATAGGAATCCCTATCTACCGGCCGGGACGGGCCCGGCTCGGCCGAGACGACTTTCGCTCTGATTTCGTTCTTGCCGCTTGCCCGAGAAAATGGCCGGTAGAGAGTGATAGCTATTCACATGACGTTGACATGTGCGTCCTGCCAGCCGAGATGGTTAACGCACCTTCCCCCTGTCCCCAATCATCTCGGCTGGCGAGACGTTTTGCAGGTTCAAATCCCGGCGGATTTTTTTTCTCTTTTTTTCTTTCTTCTGTCGCTCTTTTACCGCCCAAAAGATGCATCGGGAAGGTGACGAGAAGCTATTTAAAGCATTATTCACCTCGGGGAAAACAAGATATTCTTCTCCTCCGCCAAAACCGTCGATATATTCATGAAAGAAAAAGGTTGAAAAATAAAAATGACTGCACCATCCGGGCCCGAACCCGGGCCCTTCAGAGCAGATGTCCGCTGCTCTACCCACTAGACCAGCGACTCGCCCTGTCACCAGCACTCCAAGCACAACATAATTTCCGAAAAGATTACTGCTACCAGGAGTCGATTTGGAAGAGGTTACCTCCTCGCCTCTGCTGAACTCCGGGTCAGATATGGCTCGGAGCGCCGCTTTTTCACCGTTTTCTCTCAAACACGCTGGCGCGGGCTGGCGTCGAATGGGTTGCCTATCCATCAGGCGCCGAATGAACCATTCTTTTTTCATTGCGTAAAAAGCGAATTTCTCCCAAACCAAGACCGGTATCGTGCTTCTGACAACTGAAACATGTTTCACTGTGCGTAACGAAGATTTCCTGTGAATTTTGGCGTGATCTGAGACTTTCGATTTTTCGTCAAATTTCCAAAGGCTATAGCCTTTGCATTTTTAGGGATTTTGGTCCAAAAAAAATTTCCCTCCAAATTGACGGGGTTTATGCAGGGGGGCTCTGGTGCACCCAGAGACCAGCCCCCGAGGGTGAAATCAACCGAAAATCGGCGGAAAAAAAAATTAGATCGACCGAGATTCGAACACGACAAAAGCGTCCCCACAGCCTAGATGGTTTGGGGCGGGGGGCTGGGACGGTAACCACTAGGCTGTAGGTTCGCACACTTGACAGCGACGCGAATAGGAATCCCTATCTACCGGCCGGGACGGGCCCGGCTCGGCCGAGACGACTTTCGCTCTGATTTCGTTCTTGCCGCTTGCCCGAGAAAATGGCCGGTAGAGAGTGATAGCTATTCACATGACGTTGACATGTGCGTCCTGCCAGCCGAGATGGTTAACGCACCTTCCCCCTGTCCCCAATCATCTCGGCTGGCGAGACGTTTTGCAGGTTCAAATCCCGGCGGATTTTTTTTCTCTTTTTTTCTTTCTTCTGTCGCTCTTTTACCGCCCAAAAGATGCATCGGGAAGGTGACGAGAAGCTATTTAAAGCATTATTCACCTCGGGGAAAACAAGATATTCTTCTCCTCCGCCAAAACCGTCGATATATTCATGAAAGAAAAAGGTTGAAAAATAAAAATGACTGCACCATCCGGGCCCGAACCCGGGCCCTTCAGAGCAGATGTCCGCTGCTCTACCCACTAGACCAGCGACTCGCCCTGTCACCAGCACTCCAAGCACAACATAATTTCCGAAAAGATTACTGCTACCAGGAGTCGATTTGGAAGAGGTTACCTCCTCGCCTCTGCTGAACTCCGGGTCAGATATGGCTCGGAGCGCCGCTTTTTCACCGTTTTCTCTCAAACACGCTGGCGCGGGCTGGCGTCGAATGGGTTGCCTATCCATCAGGCGCCGAATGAACCATTCTTTTTTCATTGCGTAAAAAGCGAATTTCTCCCAAACCAAGACCGGTATCGTGCTTCTGACAACTGAAACATGTTTCACTGTGCGTAACGAAGATTTCCTGTGAATTTTGGCGTGATCTGAGACTTTCGATTTTTCGTCAAATTTCCAAAGGCTATAGCCTTTGCATTTTTAGGGATTTTGGTCCAAAAAAAATTTCCCTCCAAATTGACGGGGTTTATGCAGGGGGGCTCTGGTGCACCCAGAGACCAGCCCCCGAGGGTGAAATCAACCGAAAATCGGCGGAAAAAAAAATTAGATCGACCGAGATTCGAACACGACAAAAGCGTCCCCACAGCCTAGATGGTTTGGGGCGGGGGGCTGGGACGGTAACCACTAGGCTGTAGGTTCGCACACTTGACAGCGACGCGAATAGGAATCCCTATCTACCGGCCGGGACGGGCCCGGCTCGGCCGAGACGACTTTCGCTCTGATTTCGTTCTTGCCGCTTGCCCGAGAAAATGGCCGGTAGAGAGTGATAGCTATTCACATGACGTTGACATGTGCGTCCTGCCAGCCGAGATGGTTAACGCACCTTCCCCCTGTCCCCAATCATCTCGGCTGGCGAGACGTTTTGCAGGTTCAAATCCCGGCGGATTTTTTTTCTCTTTTTTTCTTTCTTCTGTCGCTCTTTTACCGCCCAAAAGATGCATCGGGAAGGTGACGAGAAGCTATTTAAAGCATTATTCACCTCGGGGAAAACAAGATATTCTTCTCCTCCGCCAAAACCGTCGATATATTCATGAAAGAAAAAGGTTGAAAAATAAAAATGACTGCACCATCCGGGCCCGAACCCGGGCCCTTCAGAGCAGATGTCCGCTGCTCTACCCACTAGACCAGCGACTCGCCCTGTCACCAGCACTCCAAGCACAACATAATTTCCGAAAAGATTACTGCTACCAGGAGTCGATTTGGAAGAGGTTACCTCCTCGCCTCTGCTGAACTCCGGGTCAGATATGGCTCGGAGCGCCGCTTTTTCACCGTTTTCTCTCAAACACGCTGGCGCGGGCTGGCGTCGAATGGGTTGCCTATCCATCAGGCGCCGAATGAACCATTCTTTTTTCATTGCGTAAAAAGCGAATTTCTCCCAAACCAAGACCGGTATCGTGCTTCTGACAACTGAAACATGTTTCACTGTGCGTAACGAAGATTTCCTGTGAATTTTGGCGTGATCTGAGACTTTCGATTTTTCGTCAAATTTCCAAAGGCTATAGCCTTTGCATTTTTAGGGATTTTGGTCCAAAAAAAATTTCCCTCCAAATTGACGGGGTTTATGCAGGGGGGCTCTGGTGCACCCAGAGACCAGCCCCCGAGGGTGAAATCAACCGAAAATCGGCGGAAAAAAAAATTAGATCGACCGAGATTCGAACACGACAAAAGCGTCCCCACAGCCTAGATGGTTTGGGGCGGGGGGCTGGGACGGTAACCACTAGGCTGTAGGTTCGCACACTTGACAGCGACGCGAATAGGAATCCCTATCTACCGGCCGGGACGGGCCCGGCTCGGCCGAGACGACTTTCGCTCTGATTTCGTTCTTGCCGCTTGCCCGAGAAAATGGCCGGTAGAGAGTGATAGCTATTCACATGACGTTGACATGTGCGTCCTGCCAGCCGAGATGGTTAACGCACCTTCCCCCTGTCCCCAATCATCTCGGCTGGCGAGACGTTTTGCAGGTTCAAATCCCGGCGGATTTTTTTTCTCTTTTTTTCTTTCTTCTGTCGCTCTTTTACCGCCCAAAAGATGCATCGGGAAGGTGACGAGAAGCTATTTAAAGCATTATTCACCTCGGGGAAAACAAGATATTCTTCTCCTCCGCCAAAACCGTCGATATATTCATGAAAGAAAAAGGTTGAAAAATAAAAATGACTGCACCATCCGGGCCCGAACCCGGGCCCTTCAGAGCAGATGTCCGCTGCTCTACCCACTAGACCAGCGACTCGCCCTGTCACCAGCACTCCAAGCACAACATAATTTCCGAAAAGATTACTGCTACCAGGAGTCGATTTGGAAGAGGTTACCTCCTCGCCTCTGCTGAACTCCGGGTCAGATATGGCTCGGAGCGCCGCTTTTTCACCGTTTTCTCTCAAACACGCTGGCGCGGGCTGGCGTCGAATGGGTTGCCTATCCATCAGGCGCCGAATGAACCATTCTTTTTTCATTGCGTAAAAAGCGAATTTCTCCCAAACCAAGACCGGTATCGTGCTTCTGACAACTGAAACATGTTTCACTGTGCGTAACGAAGATTTCCTGTGAATTTTGGCGTGATCTGAGACTTTCGATTTTTCGTCAAATTTCCAAAGGCTATAGCCTTTGCATTTTTAGGGATTTTGGTCCAAAAAAAATTTCCCTCCAAATTGACGGGGTTTATGCAGGGGGGCTCTGGTGCACCCAGAGACCAGCCCCCGAGGGTGAAATCAACCGAAAATCGGCGGAAAAAAAAATTAGATCGACCGAGATTCGAACACGACAAAAGCGTCCCCACAGCCTAGATGGTTTGGGGCGGGGGGCTGGGACGGTAACCACTAGGCTGTAGGTTCGCACACTTGACAGCGACGCGAATAGGAATCCCTATCTACCGGCCGGGACGGGCCCGGCTCGGCCGAGACGACTTTCGCTCTGATTTCGTTCTTGCCGCTTGCCCGAGAAAATGGCCGGTAGAGAGTGATAGCTATTCACATGACGTTGACATGTGCGTCCTGCCAGCCGAGATGGTTAACGCACCTTCCCCTGTCCCCAATCATCTCGGCTGGCGAGACGTTTTGCAGGTTCAAATCCCGGCGGATTTTTTTTCTCTTTTTTTCTTTCTTCTGTCGCTCTTTTACCGCCCAAAAGATGCATCGGGAAGGTGACGAGAAGCTATTTAAAGCATTATTCACCTCGGGGAAAACAAGATATTCTTCTCCTCCGCCAAAACCGTCGATATATTCATGAAAGAAAAAGGTTGAAAAATAAAAATGACTGCACCATCCGGGCCCGAACCCGGGCCCTTCAGAGCAGATGTCCGCTGCTCTACCCACTAGACCAGCGACTCGCCCTGTCACCAGCACTCCAAGCACAACATAATTTCCGAAAAGATTACTGCTACCAGGAGTCGATTTGGAAGAGGTTACCTCCTCGCCTCTGCTGAACTCCGGGTCAGATATGGCTCGGAGCGCCGCTTTTTCACCGTTTTCTCTCAAACACGCTGGCGCGGGCTGGCGTCGAATGGGTTGCCTATCCATCAGGCGCCGAATGAACCATTCTTTTTTCATTGCGTAAAAAGCGAATTTCTCCCAAACCAAGACCGGTATCGTGCTTCTGACAACTGAAACATGTTTCACTGTGCGTAACGAAGATTTCCTGTGAATTTTGGCGTGATCTGAGACTTTCGATTTTTCGTCAAATTTCCAAAGGCTATAGCCTTTGCATTTTTAGGGATTTTGGTCCAAAAAAAATTTCCCTCCAAATTGACGGGGTTTATGCAGGGGGGCTCTGGTGCACCCAGAGACCAGCCCCCGAGGGTGAAATCAACCGAAAATCGGCGGAAAAAAAAATTAGATCGACCGAGATTCGAACACGACAAAAGCGTCCCCACAGCCTAGATGGTTTGGGGCGGGGGGCTGGGACGGTAACCACTAGGCTGTAGGTTCGCACACTTGACAGCGACGCGAATAGGAATCCCTATCTACCGGCCGGGACGGGCCCGGCTCGGCCGAGACGACTTTCGCTCTGATTTCGTTCTTGCCGCTTGCCCGAGAAAATGGCCGGTAGAGAGTGATAGCTATTCACATGACGTTGACATGTGCGTCCTGCCAGCCGAGATGGTTAACGCACCTTCCCCCTGTCCCCAATCATCTCGGCTGGCGAGACGTTTTGCAGGTTCAAATCCCGGCGGATTTTTTTTCTCTTTTTTTCTTTCTTCTGTCGCTCTTTTACCGCCCAAAAGATGCATCGGGAAGGTGACGAGAAGCTATTTAAAGCATTATTCACCTCGGGGAAAACAAGATATTCTTCTCCTCCGCCAAAACCGTCGATATATTCATGAAAGAAAAAGGTTGAAAAATAAAAATGACTGCACCATCCGGGCCCGAACCCGGGCCCTTCAGAGCAGATGTCCGCTGCTCTACCCACTAGACCAGCGACTCGCCCTGTCACCAGCACTCCAAGCACAACATAATTTCCGAAAAGATTACTGCTACCAGGAGTCGATTTGGAAGAGGTTACCTCCTCGCCTCTGCTGAACTCCGGGTCAGATATGGCTCGGAGCGCCGCTTTTTCACCGTTTTCTCTCAAACACGCTGGCGCGGGCTGGCGTCGAATGGGTTGCCTATCCATCAGGCGCCGAATGAACCATTCTTTTTTCATTGCGTAAAAAGCGAATTTCTCCCAAACCAAGACCGGTATCGTGCTTCTGACAACTGAAACATGTTTCACTGTGCGTAACGAAGATTTCCTGTGAATTTTGGCGTGATCTGAGACTTTCGATTTTTCGTCAAATTTCCAAAGGCTATAGCCTTTGCATTTTTAGGGATTTTGGTCCAAAAAAAATTTCCCTCCAAATTGACGGGGTTTATGCAGGGGGGCTCTGGTGCACCCAGAGACCAGCCCCCGAGGGTGAAATCAACCGAAAATCGGCGGAAAAAAAAATTAGATCGACCGAGATTCGAACACGACAAAAGCGTCCCCACAGCCTAGATGGTTTGGGGCGGGGGGCTGGGACGGTAACCACTAGGCTGTAGGTTCGCACACTTGACAGCGACGCGAATAGGAATCCCTATCTACCGGCCGGGACGGGCCCGGCTCGGCCGAGACGACTTTCGCTCTGATTTCGTTCTTGCCGCTTGCCCGAGAAAATGGCCGGTAGAGAGTGATAGCTATTCACATGACGTTGACATGTGCGTCCTGCCAGCCGAGATGGTTAACGCACCTTCCCCCTGTCCCCAATCATCTCGGCTGGCGAGACGTTTTGCAGGTTCAAATCCCGGCGGATTTTTTTTCTCTTTTTTTCTTTCTTCTGTCGCTCTTTTACCGCCCAAAAGATGCATCGGGAAGGTGACGAGAAGCTATTTAAAGCATTATTCACCTCGGGGAAAACAAGATATTCTTCTCCTCCGCCAAAACCGTCGATATATTCATGAAAGAAAAAGGTTGAAAAATAAAAATGACTGCACCATCCGGGCCCGAACCCGGGCCCTTCAGAGCAGATGTCCGCTGCTCTACCCACTAGACCAGCGACTCGCCCTGTCACCAGCACTCCAAGCACAACATAATTTCCGAAAAGATTACTGCTACCAGGAGTCGATTTGGAAGAGGTTACCTCCTCGCCTCTGCTGAACTCCGGGTCAGATATGGCTCGGAGCGCCGCTTTTTCACCGTTTTCTCTCAAACACGCTGGCGCGGGCTGGCGTCGAATGGGTTGCCTATCCATCAGGCGCCGAATGAACCATTCTTTTTTCATTGCGTAAAAAGCGAATTTCTCCCAAACCAAGACCGGTATCGTGCTTCTGACAACTGAAACATGTTTCACTGTGCGTAACGAAGATTTCCTGTGAATTTTGGCGTGATCTGAGACTTTCGATTTTTCGTCAAATTTCCAAAGGCTATAGCCTTTGCATTTTTAGGGATTTTGGTCCAAAAAAAATTTCCCTCCAAATTGACGGGGTTTATGCAGGGGGGCTCTGGTGCACCCAGAGACCAGCCCCCGAGGGTGAAATCAACCGAAAATCGGCGGAAAAAAAAATTAGATCGACCGAGATTCGAACACGACAAAAGCGTCCCCACAGCCTAGATGGTTTGGGGCGGGGGGCTGGGACGGTAACCACTAGGCTGTAGGTTCGCACACTTGACAGCGACGCGAATAGGAATCCCTATCTACCGGCCGGGACGGGCCCGGCTCGGCCGAGACGACTTTCGCTCTGATTTCGTTCTTGCCGCTTGCCCGAGAAAATGGCCGGTAGAGAGTGATAGCTATTCACATGACGTTGACATGTGCGTCCTGCCAGCCGAGATGGTTAACGCACCTTCCCCCTGTCCCCAATCATCTCGGCTGGCGAGACGTTTTGCAGGTTCAAATCCCGGCGGATTTTTTTTCTCTTTTTTTCTTTCCTCTGTCGCTCTTTTACCGCCCAAAAGATGCATCGGGAAGGTGACGAGAAGCTATTTAAAGCATTATTCACCTCGGGGAAAACAAGATATTCTTCTCCTCCGCCAAAACCGTCGATATATTCATGAAAGAAAAAGGTTGAAAAATGAAAATGACTGCACCATCCGGGACCGAACCCGGGCGCGTCAGAGCACATATCCGCTGCTCGACCCACTGGACCAGCGACTCGCCCTGTCAGCAACACTCCAAGCACAACATAATTTCCGAAAAGATTACTGGTACCAGGTGTCGATTTGGAAGAGGTTACCTCCTCGCCTCTGCTGAACTCCGGGTCAGATATGGCTCGGAGCGCCGCTTTTTCACCGTTTTCTCTCAAACACGCTGGCGCGGGCTGGCGTCGAATGGGTTGCCTATCCATCAGGCGCCGATTGAACCATTCTTTTTTCATTGCGTAAAAAGCGAATTTCTCCCAAACCAAGACCGGTATCGTGCTTCTGACAACTGAAACATGTTTCACTGTGCGTAACGAAGATTTCCTGTGAATTTTGGCGTGATCTGAGACTTTCGATTTTTCGTCAAATTTCCAATACAGCCTTTGCATTTTTAGGGATTTTGGTCCAAAAAAAATTTCCCTCCAAATTGACGGGGTTTGTGCAGGGGGGCTCTGGTGCACCCAGAGACCAGCCCCCGAGGGTGAAATCAGCCGAAAATCGGCGGGAAAAAAATTAGATCGACCGAGATTCGAACACGACAAAAGCGTCCCCACAGCCTAGATGGTTTGGGGCGGGGGGCTGGGACGGTAACCACTAGGCTGTAGGTTCGCACACTTGACAGCGACGCGAATAGGAATCCCTATCTACCGGCCTGGACGGGCCCGGCTCGGCCGAGACGACTTTCGCTCTGATTTCGTTCTTGCCGCTTGCCCGAGAAAATGGCCGGTAGAGAGTGATAGCTATTCACATGACGTTGACATGTGCGTCACGCCAGCCGAGATGGTTAACGCACCTTCCCCCTGTCCCCAATCATCTCGGCTGGCGAGACGTTTTGCAGGTTCAAATCCCGGCGGATTTTTTTTCTCTTTTTTTCTTTCTTCTGTCGCTCTTTTACCGCCTATAAGATGCATCGGGAAGGTGACGAGAAGCTATTTAAAGCATTATTCACTTCGGGGAAAACACTTTTATGCTGCCAGCAGAGCAGCGTGTGTGGGAGATGAAAGTGGCGGGGAATCGTGGGGCTGGTTGCCCAACATTACTTTGTCAGTCCTTAAAAAAACACATTTTAGTTAACCCCCTTGCCCTGTTTTTGATTTTAAAAAAGTACTTTTTCACAAAATTTAAGTACCTTCTACTCTATCGGCAGTTTTTTTTTCTTCTTTTTGAATTTTTTTTTTTTAAGAAGAAATCTAAAACAATAAAAGGTTATAATTCATAGAAGGCATAAGTATAAATCGTTTGATAAATGGTTTGTGACATAAAATTAATATATATGACTAGAATGAAAATATTCTAAATTAATGTTGACCTGTCCAAAACTATACCAACTTTCATTAAAACACATCTGTTTCATAATCAGATAGACTACATACATCTTCTTGGTTGCCAAGATTTTGATAGCATCCTTTTTTCTTACGAATCAAATCCCCCCATAACATGACATTATCACAACTAGGACAAGACCCAACAACAGGCAGGAGATGATCTTGGTCATTTTCTAAAAATACTTTTGCTAAACATATGGCATGAGCCTCCATACAACATGAATTTGAAAGACACTTTATAATATCACCTTCAGTGCAGGGCATTTTACATAATTTGCATAAGGTGATCGGTACATCTTCAGATTCAATATCAGACTCTTTTTGCTTGTCTTTTGGTGTTATTTTTTTGCTGATTACTGGTCCATAGCATAATGCCATATGCAGAGGAGGAGTAGCCTGAAAAATAGGAGACAAATTATTGAATAGTGTGTTTTGACTACGAGGGAAGAAGAAGAGAAGCTTCCTGATAGGGTGAGCGCTTCACATGATCGCGTGATTGTGGTGCAATATATGAAACCTTGAATGAAAAATATGTGATACGCTCCGCCTGTGTGGGGCTTTCATTCTTTCCACTCCTCTTTTTCTACTGTTAGTCGAAACCAAACACACCACTGTGGATAGCAGCTGCATTAAAACATGAGCACAGAAATTATAACATTTAAGGAAATTACTCAGCAAGTGACAACAAATTTAATTTCACTAGAATTTATCTCAAAATCTTGAGCACAGCCAATGGGAGAGGGCTTTATGTAATCTGATTTTATATGATGTCAAATTTTTAAGATTTCCAATCAGGGTCCTAGGTCATATGAGGAGTTATATGAGTATATGGTTTAAAATCAAAGGCCTCTAAACTGTGAGCCATAGGAGCAAAATTTAGGAGTAAAGAGTTTAAAAAGAAAAACCAATAAAACATACTGCAAATTGTTTTTCAAATTCTGGTACGAGCCATCTGATGGTTAAGGGGAGTCTGCACCAAGGACCAACAGAGAGCATCTCAGAGACCACCCGCAGTGCATAATCGTATGCCGACTCCTTTGACTTCTTGGCACTAACATGCCTCAGCCGACGAGACCGCTGGGGATGTTGCCATGCCCACTCAAACTGTTTAAGAGAGAATACATAAAATACGAGCTAGAGAAGAACTAGAAATCAAATTTTAGGGAAATTTGTTGTTCCATTTCTAATTAAAGAGTGAGACACTTACTCTTAGGGCTGATATTTCGTTTGGAAAGCCATGGATGGTTAAGACCATGTTCCTGAAATTTAAAAAAATGAAGCATTAGGTGTTAATTATAAGACTTTAACGTCCTGAACAAAGTGTAAAATAGACAGCCAAACACGCTTTAATAACCTACCAGGGTCCTTTATTGTGTGTCCGCCATGCTCCACCCTTTTCTTTGCCAAGGTTGTGTTGCTCAATACGTCTATTTGGATCAACTGTGAAGCCTATATATGTGCGACCTTTGAATCGTGGATTCATGCAATAAAGTAGGTAAACGCCGTAAAACGATTCAACTAGATCACCTGTAAGTGCTTTAGCTTTCCTACCCATATTGCACCTAACCTAATGCAACATAATAAAATCAAATTAATGAAATTTAAGGATTAGAGACGATTTACATCTTTGGCAATTAACGAACCCAAATGAAAACGGAAGACGACACGTAGCACCGTAAGATAACACTTTTGTTCTAGACTTTTGATGAATTCGAATTTCGTCCACAATACAATACAACAAAAGAGGGTGCGAAACGTAGAACTTTGTAAACAAACTCATTGCCAACATCAGATAATAAAAAGAAGGACTGACAAACATTTGTCTTTTAATGAAAACAATAAGAATAAGGCGGAATTGTAATCACTGCAGACCATAAGCTACTTGAAAGATGTTGGGGATGACTATAGCTAACGGGAGAGGCGGGTCGAACCCATCTCGCGCCTCGCGCCCTCGGTTGGTAGACCATAGCAGTCTTCGTGGCGCGAAAAGCTGTAATGTTTCAAAACAGTCGGGCAACGTGTTGCAGTTGCAGTCGCAGAGCGACTCGTAAAGCGAGTCAACTTTATGACTATCTTGCCTTAGATAATGATTTCATTTTCAGGGAGCAATCTACCCAAACCACTCCATTTCTTTGATTTATTTAAAGTAAGAATACGTCCAATATTTACAAAAATTTGTTACCATAAATAATTTTAATTCTAGCATAGTCTTACGAAGGAGAGCGACATTACAATCACAACAAGTTTCAGGATATTCTTCGAGTTGCTGATGGTGTGCATTGACGTCGCGGCGCTGGCGGCGTCCCTCTGCGCGAACTGAATCCTGCCCTCGAGACCTGGGTACACCACACCGAGCGAGCGGATGTACTCTGCCATGGCGGTGTACGGCGTGATATCCGCTGAAACAAGAGGAAACAAAAGCGTGATATAGTGATATAGTCACTGATTCAACGTACGTTTGTCCAGCGCCGTCTGATTCCAAGGGTCTACCACTTCCATAATCCTCGTACACCCCTCGAGATGATTATTGATAATCACATAATCATGTAAAGTTTCCAACTTTTGACAAATATGGAGAATTATTATCAAATTTGAACAAAAGATGCGCGATTACTGGCCAATAATCAGTAAACATGTTAAAGATAAACTCAAATAATCGTTTGATAATCACCGTAATAGTGACTGATTATAATCCTCGTGCGCAATTTTTCTAAGTGGTAGACCCTTGTCTGATTCCGAAGATCGCTCTCGAGCCGACGCCCTTGTCTCACTTGGGCCGGGCACAGCCATAGGTGCGAGAGGGGAGGGGACGGAGGCAGGGGGCTGCGCCAGCTGCGCGGACGCACATCAGCCGCGGAGCGCAGGACGGGAGAGTAAAAGTGATGATAGTCTCTGCTCTCCTGCGCTGCGCGCTCTCCTGTCCTTTCACACGCGCCGCTGGTTTGTTAGCTCCGGCCCGGCCCGGCCCGGCCCGGCCCCGCCCCTGGGGTCCGAGGAGGTCGTTAGCGAGCGGGGTAGTAAATCCGCCCGCACTCCTGCTGTCCGACAAAGGCCCCGCCCCGCCCCGCCCCGCCCCGCCCCGCCCCGCCCCGCCCCGCCCCGCCCCGCCCCGCCCCGCCCCGCCCCGCCCCGCCCCGCCCCGCCACTCTAGATAGAAGAAGCGCGCCCCCACGCCACGCACTCGGCAGCCTGTGACATTAATCCCTGGCTGGCAAACTTTCCGTCGCCGGCCGGGCGCGGCGGGGCGGTTCGGCCCCGTGCAGGACGACCACCACGAGCTCATGCTTTTCCCCATTTTCTTAATTTTTTTCTTCCCCTGTGTGTCGCGCCAGGAGGTCGTGGAGGTCACGACGCGGTCACGGGCACACAGTCAGGCCGGCGGCGCTGGGGGTGGCCGTCAGCCGCATTCCGTCTGCAGGGCCCGCCCTGCACCCCCGTCAAGCCCCGCGTGGATCAGAGAGAGAGAGAGAGAGAGAGAGAGAGAGAGAGAGAGAGAGAGAGAGAGAGAGAGAGAGAGAGAGAAGAGAGACCCTCCCCTAAAACAACCCCTCGTGAAAGCCTCCCGGTGACACCCAGGACCATGAGTCTATCCTTACAGACAATCCTCCAGCCACGAGCAAGCCACTCCGACTGGAGAAAAGAGTGTACGCTGTCGTCGGGTTCGATATAGTCGCCCTCCTCACCCTTCAGCAAGGACCCCGACGGTGGATCACCCTACCAAGCTCACCCTGCCTCCACCCCTAACCTACCCGAGGGGGAAATACCTTTGAATTTTTGCGAGCAAACTTTGTGAAGTTTTGCGAATTTTCGTGAATTTTTATTTAAATTTTGTGAATATTTGCTTGAATTTTTGCCTAAATTTTTGTGAATTTTTGAGAATGTACCTAAATTTTCCAAAATTTTCAGAAATTTTCTGAATTTTTCTGAATTTTTCTTTTTTACGAGGTGTATAGAAATTTCAGAGTTACTTCTTTCTCGACCTTCCCCCACCCCACCCCGATCGCACACACTGCACGCACCCAAGAGGCCTGTGGGCGCCGTCGACAGCATGCTGTAACCGTCGCCGCCGTTGACGGTGAAGTCGGTGGTGATGACGCCGTAGACGGCCTTCTTGTCCACGGGGCTGTAGCGGGGCACGGAGCAGTTGCCGCACCGCGCCCAGGCGGACACGACCCGCTGGCCGTAGGGCGCGGACAGGTCGTAGGTCACACGGATGCCTGCGAGGCGGAACGGATAGGTCAATGACCTACCACAACCGCACCACTGCACCCGCCCCAGGATATGGGAAAAAAAATCGCACATTCTCTGTCTCACCTGAGTACTGCAGAAATCCACCCTTCTCGTGCTGGCCCGTGGGGTCGTAGCCGAACACGCTGTGCTCCAGCATCTCCAGGAGCACGCTGCCGGGCAGGTACACGACGACGAGGAAGTTCTCAAACGGACAGGCCTCCATCGTGTTCTGAAGCGTGAGGGTGCCTGCGGAGTGGAAGGGCGGGGGCGCAAACAAGTCCTGCATTAATGTTAACCGTCAGGACACGTGTTAAGGAGGGGCGTCAGAAATTATCGTTCGACATTTATTGACCTGGGCTGACTAACCGTTGCCGTCGCTGCTAATCGATGTCCGGATGTTGCCTCCGTTCTGAATGCCGATGGGTGCATCGGTCCACCCGGGGCCCTGGTACTGTCGCGCTCTCTGGAAATTTGTGACAAAAAGTTAATGACTCTCGTCTTTCTATTTCGACTGTGTCGGCGCCCGACCGGCCTTGCATCGCGTTGACCGTCTCGAGTATCGGCGGACGGCACTTGACGAGTGTCAAGCACGCCATGGCCACGGCCGCAGGCCGCTCCACGGTCATGGCCTAGGCACAGAGATCTTCTCCGAGCGAGCGAGGAGGGGGAGAATCACACATACAGCATGCGTGTTTTTTTTAAAACATTTTATATTTTTTATTATTATTTTTCTTTTCATTTTTCAATAAAATAATAAAAATTTCTGTAACTTTTTGATAAATGTCTATTTATTTCTCGTTATTTCTGACTTTCTTTGTTCACATTTTTTGTTCATTTGTTCTCAATTTTTCGTATTTTTCTGTAACGCTATTCTTGATTTTATTTTGATTTTTTTTTCCATTATTGGTTTTGATTTTTAAAATGACTTTTTGGGGGCCATATATAATGGTTTTTCGAAGTGATTCCCCCCCGCCTTCGAGCGAGACCAGCGAGACCGCCGTCCCAACCGCGCGCGAGTGCCTTTTGCTCGCAGAGATGAGAAAAGCTACTGGAAGCTATTCTCTAGAAAGTGCTTATGGCATTATTTCACACTCACGTAGTAGACGAAGGAGTCGGCCACGAGGTTGCCCAGGTTGCACTCCTTAGACCTGCACTTGCCGTCCAGGAAGGTGAGCGTCCTGCCGATGGGGCGGGTCACGACGTCACCCAGCTGCCTCCGCCAGGCGGCCACCTCCCGCTGGACCTCGGGGTCTGCAAGACGCAACACATGTCTAGCCTGGATCCGGGCGGAACGGGGTGTATAGGCTTGTTTCGTGACTTCCTACCCTCTGGGGTCGTGCTGTCCAGCAGGACGGGGTGGCCCTGGACGTCGGCCCTGGACGCAATTTCGCCGTCGGCGTCGAAACGGATCTTGAGCCTGCCAAGGTACTTGGTGTAGGCGTACGCCTGGACGACGGGGACCTCCCTGCCGGATGCCTGCCGCACGAACGTTGGGTACTGGCCGACGGGGTCGTCGATGTCCGGTTTCTCACCTGTCACCCAGAGTTCCCGGGTCGGGTTTACAAGTCTGACCACTGACAAAGTGGTATGCGACCAGGTTTTTTTTTCTTTATTTTTTTTTCAAGGTATACCGTACCTGTGTACAGAAAAGAGTGGCTGTGGCCGCCCACCACCAGGTCGATGTACGGCACCCGCTCGGCGATGGCCTTGTCCACGGGGTAGCCCGAGTGGCCCAGGGCGATGATGATCCCGACGCCGTCCCGGTGCAGCCGCGTGGCCTCCGCCGTCAGCGCGGGGATCTCGTCCGTAAAGCGCACCTGGCCGGGCTTGCCGAGGGTCTGCGGCCGTATCGGGAAATTAGGAGTTTTCTTACTAACAGAGAGCCGGGCTCGAGGGCACCAAGAAGAGACAGAGAGAGGGGGGGAGGTGGTGGTGGAATGAGCGCGCGGGAGAGACTCACAAACGACGAGGGGGAGGTTCTGGCGGATAAGGAGATTTTGGTGTGATGGCTGTTGGAATAGGGAAGATAAGGGGGTTAGGCGGGGGCGGGGGGCGGCGGTGTGAGGTGAAGGGGGAATTAGGAGCTGTCGTTACGCCCCAGAGAACACGACGCTATCGGATGCCGCTTGGCCGGGCCCGGCGGGGCCGAGCTGAGCCTGGCCCTGGTGGGCCCTGGCCGGCCCGCGGGCGCCGCGCCGCGGCTTCGTTACATTGCTAATTAATTGGCACTTACCGCCGTTTCCGGGGTGATGTATCCGATGACAGCCACCTTGGTGCCCTGGACGTCCAGGACGAGCGAGGGCCGCACGAGCGGGCGCAGCGCGGGCGCCGAGCCGAGGTCCAGGTTGGCGGCGACCGTCGGGGCGCGCACGGCCTGCAGGAAGGGTAGCAGCCCCTCCTCGCCCTCGTCGAACTCGTGGTTGCCCAGCGCCTGTGCCATCAGAAACGAGTGTCGTGTGTGCAAATATCGTAGGGGAAAAAAATCAATAAGTCATCGAACAAATCGTACAATCGAGAAATCTTAAAGGGTATACGAGGGAGAGTTCATCGACTCCTCGCGCCTACCCGCGACTGCCGCGACGAATAATTGGTCATACGTGAGAAATTTCGGCGTAATCTTCTCCTCCTCGCTGCTTCGCGTAAGTGAGTGAGCGGAGGGAGGGTGAGTGGGAGGCTTTACGCGTTCAGTAGGCCGCTCGGCGCCCTCAGCGCAGCGCGCTCTCCGAGTGGAGACGCCAGACGCCCGCCCCGGAGCGCACCGCCGGCGCGGCGGTCGAGTGGTCGGGTGGTGAACTCAGCGCGACTAATAACCGCCTCACGGGGGCACGGCCACGTGCCTTGCGACATACAGCAGACGTACTGGGTTGAAGAGAGAACCTGGAGGCTGGAGGGGTCCTAGCGACAAGTGACACGGTACCGCCTTCACGACAGGTTGAGGCGCGGCGGGTCCGGGCGGGGTAGGGTGGGGCGAGGCCACTGGGGAGTGCGAGGGGTAGGAGCACGGGCTCCAACTCCAATGGGAAGCTCTGGGCAGCCTTTGTTCTTGTTTTTGATGTTGTTGTGACGTAGGGCCCGCCCACGGCAGGAGGGCCAACAGGTAAACACCAAATGTATGAAAGGGTTGAGTACAGTGAAACCACACAAATTGCATTCACCAATGCAATATTAACTCACTTAAACTCTATATAAACAAAAAATAATCTTTAAAAGCAGTTATTGTGGACTATGTGAAAGTATATTTCTGTAAAAACTTGTGAAATTCGGTGTGTGGTGTTGGTGTACCTGGGCAGTGGCGCGTCCACCGAATTCTCGGTACTTAGTTTAGTAACTAATAATTACAACATAATTATTATTATAATTATTATTATTACTATAATTATTATAATGATTTTTTTTCTGATGACCAGTAAGCTGGCAAAGACTTTCAGGTGCATTCAAATGACTTGGCATGGGAGGACAACAGAACTACTAAGCACTTTTTTATGTTTTTATTGACATCAAAGTGAGAAGATTAGAACAGATACATATCACAAATAAATCACACCACTTGAACTTCAAATTATAACACAGTAAAAAAGATTAAAGAGATTCCAGAGAGCCTTCTCACTATGTCAGCATCACTGGTCTAAAACAACCAGGGAGTTCCGTCACAGTCAATTTTGCAATGTTATAAGATTTAAAATTCAAATAGTCAATCGATAAATTCCATCCTTTTTACACTGCATTCTGCTCTTGATTATTTTCTTAAAGCTGATGAGAATAAGCCAGCCATTCCTCATATTCATGAATTTTAAATGGAAACATGAAACTACTATAGGCCATTGCTCGAAGAATCTGACCAACTCATCACTGTCTCTCCAAAAGACCTACAAAGTAAAAAGGAGGAAAACTAAAATTGAGAAATAAAAACAATAACAATTGGTTTGTCATCGGTCATGTATTAATTATTATGTTTGTCTGCAAGAATCTCTACTTTTGACCAAAGCGACAAGTAGTTAATAACCTAAAACAGCACATAGACAAACCACCAAACTGTGACTCACCTTCTAGGTCGTTTCATTGGTTGGTATTATATTTTATGAGTGTGCAAAGTAATTCTGCACTTGTTTCCATACGTTTCGCCACTTATACCAAGAAAGAGGTGTCCAAATAGCAACAGAAAATACTTTCACGAGGTGTTCGGCGCTCAAAGACGCAATGTCAACAAACCATGTAGGCCTACCACCGAGGGCTCGCAAAAAATTCTTCGTCCTCGAAAGCGTTTTTCTTTGACATACAAGCGATACGGTCAAAATTTCAAGACGATGTGTTTTAGAGGGCTTCTAGCATACTGTAGTGAAGAAAATCTAGTTTTTCTTTAACATTTATTTTGTCTAGGCAGAGGTTCTGAGTGTGTCGTTGTTGGGTTGGCCCTCCTGACGTGGGCGGGCCCTACGTCACAACAACATCAAAAACAAGAACATAGGCTGACCACGGCCTCCCATTTGAGTGGAACCCCGTGGGTAGGAGGCGACGAGTCGTAGGCCTACTGGGGGTTGCGGAAAACACAGAATACGTAGGCCAAGAGTGAGACACACATTTCCTAGCTCATGAAACTACGCAACTTCCCTGTCTCATCCATTCAATTTTTTTTTGTTTTTGTTTTTTGTTTTTTGTAAGTTCCATGCTGTTGATGAAGCGCTACAGTAGTGGAGCCAGGGCCGCGACGACGCGGGGGAGTCGAGATATAGGTCCGAGGAGAGGAAATAACGGTCCTTATTTACACTCAGCAGAGAGATAGAGATAGGTACAGCTGGCGAAGACGAGCGCCCCTCAACACGCCACCCCCCCCCCTCTCCCCTCTCGCCCCCGCCGCATCATGAGACGCATTTCAGGAAACCGACAATTTTCATAAGTCGCCCGCGGCGCGCGGTCCCCCGGCCCCGGCCCGGGGGCCCCGGGCGGCGCTCTCCTTTAGTCAGTCTCCTCTGGAAGACCCGTATATGCCGAGTATAATCAGCTCAGCGGGACCCGGGACCTCCTCAGCCGCAGCAACAAGTAGTCCCGCGGTATGGCCGGCATCGCCGAGCTCTCTTCCGGCCTATATGTCAGCTTCCCAGCGACGTTGCTTCGAGTGGAAGGATTTCATGTCGGACTGACCTGGCCGCGCTACCAATACAAAAACGATTTCTCTCATGGCGAACGACGGCAGAGGCCTTTCAGTCCCTCAACTTTGTCGATACTGTCCCCTTATTATTTACGCCCGGGCGCTTGATTCTTTTCCGGCGCGTGTTGCGTGGACCAGACCAGAAGTGCGTCTCGCTCGCGCCAACAGCATGCCCCCCACAGGCCCGCGGGGCCGCGCGCTCTGCGTCTCTCTCGCACCGGGCTGACGCGAGCCAGCCCTGAGGCCCCTGGGGCTAGGCCGGGCTGGGCTGGGGTGGTGCCCACTTTATTTACTTCGACAGTCCGGAAATAATAACCACAGCGAAATCACAAATAAGGAACAAAGACCCGACCCAAGTTAAATTGCGTCGTAGTCATTTCGCTCGACATTTCGTGGGAGGTGGGCCTTCATGGTCGTCGCGTGCTGTGTTACTCTCTCCGCTGCGAACGGGCGTGGGCGGTCCCGACCCAATCCTCGAAATTTACGCCCAGTTCGACTTATCGAATTGTTGTCAAGCGCTCCAACAACCCAGTCTGATTTGCCTAAAGTGTATTGGGCGTGCCTTTCACCCGCAGAGGTCTGGGCAGACACGCAGCACACGACAGTGAAACAACTATGAATTTTGGTGTACAAATTTTGTGATTTTTTCTGAATTTTTGTTGAATTTTTTTGCAAGTTTTGCTTGAATTTTTCAAAACAAAAAATTGTAAAATTTTGAGAGTTTTCATTAAAAAAAAATTCTGCTTTTTTTTTCGATTTTTTTCTATTTGCATTTCTCTTAACGAGATGTACAAAAATTTCAGGTCTGTTCCAGCAGAGTGCGGCGCTGGCTGCCACTATACTCACCATGGCGTCGAACCCGAGCAGGTTGGTGAGGTTGGCCGCCATGCGCCACTTGAAGACGTTGAAGTAGATGGAGCCCTGGTAGGTGTCGCCCGCGTTGAGCACGAGCACGGGCGGGCCGCCCGCGGCCGCCGCCTCCTCGCGAGCGCGACGGATCTGCGTGGCGACGCGCGCGTAGCCGCCGTAGCAGCGGCCCCGGCTCTCGTCCACCGCCGTGCACTGGCCGGAGAGGCTGCGGAAGAGAGAGAGAAGTAGGGAAAACTTATCAGGGGGAGGGGGATACGAAAAAATGTTTCAGAATGCAAAAAAAAAAGACATTTAACCAATTTAATTTACTTTCAAAAATAAGTAGAACTTTTAGTAAAAAGTAGAAGATGGTGGCTGGATAGGGGAGCTATTTAGAGATGAATAATTCGTGCGCGTTTATTCCGTCGTGTGAAAGCAGGCACAGCAGGCAGGCACCTCAAGGCCAAGGTCAAGGCCGCCGCGCCGATACGGACACACCGTACCGTGGTGTGCGTCGCGGCGCCCGGCCCTCTCATTCATAAATCTTGTACTCCACCACAGCACGCCTATCACGGGGCGGGGCCGGGGCCGCGGGGCGCGACAGCCGGCGGGCGGGGTGCGCGAGGTGAATGGCTAGTAGGCAGTGTAAGTGGTGACTTCGGGGTGTGTAGTGTCAGCCTAGCTTTATAGCGCCATCACACACACACACACACATGCGGGTGGGCGCACACACTCACACAGACTGGCTGCGCCCGCTGCTGCTCTAAAGTTATATAACTACATCAATCTATGGGGCCCCGCCGGCAACTTAGCCCAACACAAACTTCAAAGCAAAAGCCCGGGCCGACAAGCCACCGCCGCGCCGGGCCGACGCGTCGCACAGAGCGGGCCAGGACAGGCAACATTGAAATTGGAATCACCCGGCACCCGGCGCGCGTGCGGCGGCGTGGCGCGTGGCGTACCACGGGCGGGCGGGGCGGGGCGGGGCGGGGCGGGGCGGGGCGGGGCGGGCCGCACTGGATGTAAGGTCCGCCTGCCCTGCTCCTGCTGCCCGGCTGCCCGGCTGAATGAAATGATTCTATTCCGCGGCCCCTAAGTGTGAGAAGGAGGCACACCGGCCAGGGCGACGAGAGCTGCTGTCACGCGGTGCTTTCATACGCAGCCCCCCCCCCCTCCCTCCGCACTACGCGAGCCGTGTTGATTTGCCAGTGTGCCGCGCGCTGTACAATGACCCCGAACACGACGACATGCTTGCTTTTGCCGACCGATTTGTGACTTGTGGCGGTTACGCTCGTTACGTGCCACTTACGCCCGCCGCCGCTCCTCGACGCGCTCGCGCCGCAGAGGCGGCGACCACGTGAATAACAGTAAGAGCCCCACTAACACAGGTACATGCGTTACGAAAAGGCGGGCGGAAAGGACATGCTCGAATAAAGACGCTGCGAAACGATTTCCGCGTGGCGAACGTAGGAAGGAAAAGAGGTAGGGAGGCATCAATTATACAAACTGTGTACGATGAATTGTTTTTTACATTTGCCTTTTTTGATTTTTAATTTTTTAGTTATTATTTTTCTTTTGATTTTTCTAAGAGAATAATGAAACTTCTGTCACTTCTAAATTAATTTTGATTTTTTTAAAACTATTTTCGTTTGTTTACAGTTTTATTTTTGTTTCTCTTAATTCTTCGGATTTATCTGTAACTTTCTTCTTGATGTCCCCTTCTTGTGTCTGGTGTTTTAAAACATTTATTTTGGGGGAGGGGCGGGGCTTACAATGATTTTTATCGAAGTGACCACCTCCTCAAAAGTGTCCAAGTAAGAAACAAACAGGCCTACCTGTTGGTCTGCTCGAAGCGCGAGTGCATGTCGTTGGTGTGGATCACGAGCAGCTCGAGGCCCTGCTGCGCGCGGCCGCGCCGGTCAGTGCTGGTCGTGCTGGTGCCGCCGGCGATCAGCTGAGCGAGCAGCAGCAGCAGCAACAGCGGCAGCGTTGTTGTCATCGTGTAGCGTTATTACGGTAACGACAACGACGCAGCCGTCGGCCTTGATCGGACCGGACCCGGTCTTCCCTCCTGCTGCTACCGCGCCAGGTCCAGCAGCGCAGCGCGCCGTGTCCTGCAGGGCGGTCCTGCCGAAGCCCTGCGGAGCCCTGCGGCCGGCGTCCTGCGGCCTGCGGCGTCGCCACCTGACGCGCCCACTAAAAAAGAATGTCTTCCTCGACGTCGTGCAGGCGCTCAGGCAGGCCCTGTACTCGGCGAGAAGGTCTGCGTCAGACTGGAGGCCGGGCTGCAACGCACCGGGCTGGGTCAACGCGACGTCCCGCCTCTCTCTAGCCTCACGCCTGCAGGGGAACCGAGGAACGTTCCCCGGTCGGGAACGGTGCCCTGGGACGTTCCCCACATGTCATTTTGCTTGAAGTATAGCGAATTTTCTGTTCCCTACTCCGTAGCCGGTTCGATAGGGAGTCCGGCTATGGAGTAGGGAACAGAAAATTCGCTATACTTCAAGCAAAATGACATGTGGGGAACGTACCCCAGGGCACCGTTCCCGACCGGGGAACGTTCCTCGGGTTCCTCGGTTCCCCTGCTGCACGGTAAAAACAACGTCTGATTTTTTTAGGGAAAATGGAAAATTTTGAGGATCCTCAAATGAAATGGGAAAACTCCTCATATTTTGAGGAAGTCTCCTCAAAATTTGAGGGAAGTTTCCTCATATTTTGAAGAGACTTCTCTCAATTCTGGAGCAGACTTGCTCAAAATATGAGGATTTTTCCACAAATGACGTGGGATCCTCAAAGTTTTCCCTTTTCCCTCAAATAAAAATCAGACATTGTTTTTACTGTGTGCCCAGTGCCCGGGCGTACGGATGCGCCCGGGATGGGACGCCTCGCCGCGGTGCCGCGCCGGGGTGAGATAAGTCCCGGACGCGGCGCGACGCGACACTCGGTGCGCGCCGCCGGGAGCGCCCCTTCCCCTCCCGGCCGGTATGTGATCCCGAAGGACGAGCGGGCGAGCGAGCTCAGTCAACCGGCCTGAAAAATAAGAGGAGCTGACAGAGAGTTGCGATACGCGCTGCGTGCGGTGCGGATATGGTCGTGTCATTTTGCGGGTGGTGCGCGGCGGTGCGCGGTGCGCGCGGGGGCGTTGCGTCATACAGGAGGACGAGCCAGAGACAGGCGGCGCGCACCGAGTCTACACTGATAAACCAAGTGTTCAGACCTTCAACACTTCAAAGTGTTCAAATATTATTTAAACACTTAAAAGTGTTCAGCAGAGTAATTGTGCACTTATAAAAGTGCTCAACTCAGAAGTTATATGTGCACTTAAAAGTGTTCAAATCAGAAGGTGCGCACTTGTAAGTAAGAAGTTGTGCGCTTCCCCGGTACAATTATGATAGTCCAAGCTAAGGAAGAGTGCAAGTGGGGAGTTGAACATTTTAAAGTACACAACAACTCTGTTGAACATTTTCATATGTATAAATGGTATTTGAACACTTTAAAGTGTTGAAGGGTTGAACACTTGGTTTCTCAGTGAAGCTGAGTGCGGGAGAGCAACATGATCCGCATGAAGCAGCCCACTTGTCCCGTGTGGTGTACGTCAGATATTTTTGTGAATTTTCCACACAATACCGTCATTTACTAAGAAGAAGAAAAAAACGTCGGCGGTAATGAGACCCAAGCGAAACTCTTATTTCCTCCTGCTTTCATTTTCTCTCGTAACCTGTTTCCTCGGCACTCGCGGCCCGGTCCGAGCTGTTGGGCGTGGTGGACAAGTAGTCAGCCCTGCCCTGCCCAGCCCGAGCCCGACCCCAACCGCGGCAGATGCTAATTTGTTCTCATTTTCTCTTCGGCCGGTCGCAGACACGAGGACATCCCCTGCAGAAGCATCCTGCCGCGCGCACAGGCCGCTGGAGCGACAACTCTAAGGGGAAACAACACTGAATTTTGGTGTGCAAATTTTGTGTTATCGTACATTTTTCGTTAATTTTTGTAAATTTTTGAATGTTTTTTCCTAGAGTTCTGTGAATATTGGGGGATTTTCCTGATTGTTTCTGAATTTTTCCAATACATATTTTTTAAAATCTTCGGAAATTTTCTGAATTTTTCTGATTTTTTTTTTCCATTGCTCTGAACTTTTCTGAATGTGTATTAAAATTTTAGAGTTGTTCCCCCCTCGGACTACTGTTGGAGCGGCTCCAGCACGGCGCCGCTGCGCGCTGTGCGCTCTCGCTGCAGAGGGACGTCAGCCCGCCCGGCGACCCCGACCCCCGAACCCGAAAGTCGACGGGAACGCAGTATTATTTGTTTTCTCGGAGGGGAGCCTCGCCTAGGTCTTGCCTCTCTTGGCCGTACTTGCCGTCGCCGAGCTCTCCGCGCCGCAGGGGGTTGTATCTGTCCGTGCGGAAGATTAAAAGTATTTGAGCGGCGCGGTGGTCCCCGCGCGATGCTCGCTCCCACGATGTAAGTACTACTGTGCTCGCTCCACAGGCCCGCTTGGCCCCTCCCCGCCCCTCCCCGCCCCGCCCCACCTCCATCACGTGCTCCAGGGGCCCGGCCGCGCGCGCGGCTGCTGTCCATTCTGCTCGACTCCGCTTGCTCCTCTCCGCTCCGCTCCGGACTCCGGCCCGAGCCCACGACGGCCAGGCCGGGCCGGGGGCCAGCAGGGGACCAGCAGCACAACTTGGACAATTATTTAACAACAAGACTTCAAACTATTCAGGCGGGTCAGCGCACGAGGACGCGCTGTGCCACGCCACACGCCACCCCCTACCACCCCGCCCACCCCCTACCACACCGCCCTACCCCGCCCACACCGCCCCATCCCGCCCCGCCATGCGCGGAGCTGCTCATGACATTCTTCTGAAGACTCCATCTCCTCTCACCCCCCACCGTCTTTTTCTTTGCTCTCCTCTGAAAAGGAGACGACAGCACAATAAGGAAACAATGCATAGGTTTCCAGCGGGGGGGCTGCTCTACTTTTCCCTATATACGTCGTGGTGTACTTTTATAAATTCAACTTTGGAGAATACCGAGGTAAACACCCCCAGCCCAGCCCAGCCCCGCACTACCCCGCGTTCGCCCCGCGTACCGCCCATCCGTACTGACCGACCTTCAACTACTTTCTCCCGCGTTGCGCCCCGATCGGCGTACCGCTTTCCCCTGTCCCCACCCCGTCTGGCCATACTAGACCAGCCCCGCTCGTTTGGGACCTTTGGGGTTGTGGACGTTCGGGCGAGGACGCAAATAAGACTGGCTGAGGTCATGGTTACAGCTACAGCACAGGCGCGGCGGCAGCCCTGAGCTAGTCTGCCTACCTGCCGTGGCGCTGGTCGCGCGCCTGTCTGGGAGTCAAACTAGCCGGGTGGCCGTCGCGTCAAAGTCAAGGGAGAGGCTAAGAATACAACAACGCGTCCCGTCTTGCGGTCGCACAGCGGGACTCAACTCGGCCCGCCCCGCAGTCCCCAACCCCGTGAGCGTAGGGGCGCCGCGGTGTGGCGGGGACCTTCACACCTGTCCCCGGCCCGGGCACGGGCGCAGCCAAGCAGCATTCAGCTCCATTTCTTTAGGCAGGCAGCGCGCTCATGCTCTCTCTCTCTCTCTCTCTCTCGCTCTCTCTCGCTCGCTCTTTCTCTCTCCCTATCTCTCTGGGTCATGCCTATAAAAGTGTCCCCCACCCTTTCTCCGAGCCTGGTAGAGACAGGGGCTAGGAGGACGCATGTCATCGCCGTCATCATCATCATCAATCAGCAGCATCCTTGTCATCCGGACGACGACGCCCCGGTCGGCCCCCGGCTCGGCTCGGCTGTTTCACGGGCCGGGTTTATTATTTTCGCGCCGCTCTCGGCTGCGCAGGATCGCGTTAGCATCCAATATCGGCTGCGCAGGGAGGTAAGCAGCCATCAGGAGGCAATCAACTCGCCGCCGCCACGCTCCGCCACTCATCAGCCAAGCCAAGCGAGCGCATCGCCCGCCCTCCACCCCGCGCCCCGTCCCGGCCGGCCGAAAGTTAGCTGTCGGCGACCACGTGGAATCGACCGGATAGACTAATATCTGAAATCAAAATAACACCCGTGTTCTGTCGAAAACCTAATGCCTCAGACAGGTGCTGCCGAGGTACCCACTGCACTGGAAATCCAAGTGTACGAGTGTCGCACACTTGTAGGAGTGTGAATATTCATTCGCACACTTAGAGCGGGGGTGCAACTTTTTGACTTCCACTTAAAATATAACTTCTGAGGTCAGCATCATCTCCAGCGTAAAATTTCCTTTCAAACAAGCTCGCGTGTGATAGGGTTGAGATTGTTACTTTACCATGGAGACGCCCTTAAATACACCTTCAGACATTTGATTTGATGAACATACCCACTTCAATGTAAATCGCAACCCCATTACATGCGAGCTCGTTTGAAAGGAAATTTTACGCCGGATATGATGCTGACCTCAGAAGTTATATTTGAAGTGGGAGTTAAAAAGTTATTGCGCCCCCAAGTGTACGAATGAACATTCACACACCGACAAGTGTGCGATATTCGAACAATTGGATTTCCAGTGTGTGCTTATGTCAAACTATTTTTCGTTTTGCAGCCCCTACCCGTCGTGGAAAATGCAATGCACCAAACAGAGCGACACATCGACTGGGAAGAATATAGCCATAACTCCCGGTGGGGCGTTCTCTCTCTCTCTCTCTCTCTCTCTCTCTCTCTCTCTCTCTCTCTCTCTCTCTCTCTCTCTCTCTCTCTCTCTCTCTCTCTCGAGATTCCGGGACGCGTTTCTCTAAACAAAAAGAAAAGAATCGGATTGTCATTTTGACAGTCTCACACAGGCCCGCGGCGCGGCAAACGGTGCTGCGTTCCCGACCGCCGCTACCATACTATCCTCGCTGTGCGCTTTCATTATGCATGACGCCCTCTTGGGACGCAGACGTAACCGAACGCCGCGGCGCGGCGCTGCGCTGCTCGTGCTGCTGCGCCCAGCGGTCTGATTCCGAAGATCGCTCTCGCGCCTCCGTCCTTGTCGCTCTCACGGAACCCGATATAGGGCGCCACCATGGACAGGACAAGGACCGAGATACAAGAGCGATGTTCGGAATCAGACACGGCGACAGCAGTTCCACAGAGGATACGGTGCTGTGGCGCCGCTGCCGTGCGGGGAGGGAGCAGCGAGGCGTGGCGTGGCGGGGCGTGGCGGGGCGTGGCGGGGCGTCGCGGGGAGGTGCGAGGCGGGGCAGGGCGGGGCGGGGCAGGGCGGGGCAGTGCACTTGACCGGCTGAGCGCGTGTGTGGGAACGCCCGCGAGGCCGCGGAGCGGGTTGAGCAGCGTGATGTCTCGCGGGCGCCGGTCGGAAGCCCTTCATCACGGCGCTGACCCTCTCTCTCTCCTCACCCCCCCCCCCCTCCCCGGTGCAGCATCCCCCTCCCCTTCCTCACCCCCGAGCCTGTCTCGTCCCGTCTAGCTGCTGACAGGGCAGGCCGGGGCCGGGCTGGGCGAGAGCAAACGTGGACGTAAACCGGAGGAGCGCTAAGTACGGCAAAACTTCTTCTCTCGCCCGTTCTTATTTCAGCCCCCTTCCCCACCCCAACGTCGGCGACGCTGCTGGTAGGGACAGCGGCATAGCTCGACCGGAACGGGGGCCATTTCCGGCCGGGTGGCGGGCCGGAAATGGCCTCGCAAATTGCATGATCCGCAACCCCTCGGCGGCAGCGCCGACCCCAGCCGAGCCGAACATCAGGCCGGGCGAGTCGAAATGTAGGGGATGCCTTTGCCTCGCACTCCTCTCGCTTTAAGCGAAGAGATGATGAGGACAAGATCGTGCGGCGAAGCACTAAAACTACCCCAATAAAAAAGACTCGCGTGCTCACATAGAAGCAGAACGCCCGCACGATACAACTTTTGTCGGGGCGCGAGGGGCGAGAGGGTAACCGAGCTCACGCCTGACTTCTCGGGAGTGTATACCGGCCGGGCCGGGGGACTGGGACTGAGGGCTAGCGGTGTACCTACATACCGGACACCGCTGGCAGGCCTGCCGTCAGCCCGTCGGCCGATCCGGTCCCGGAGGGGGGGCGGCACCGGTGGTACCGGTGGTGGCACCGGGGGCGGTGGCACAGTGTCCGGGGGCGGCGCGGCCCGGGGGCGGCTGCGGGGGCGGCGGCGGCTGCGGTCGGTCGGTAGGCCCGCTCCGCTACTCCTCCACGCCACCGTGTCGCGTCACGAGAGGAAGACTCGCGCTGCGACCAGGCTCGGCAGTCCAGGCCGGAAGAGAAGGTCACTCTGGACGCGCGCCGCCGGGCCGGGCGGAGTGGACTGGACGGGACTGTTCAGCGGACAGCAGTGGGACAGCTCCACGCCACGCCACGCCACGCCGCGGCTCGTCCGTCAGATGACAGCGCGGAGGCTCGCGGCAGAGTCTGCGGGCGCGGACACGCGGTGGCCGTCGCGGGCACACTGAAAGACACTACTAAAGAGTTGGCCGGCTGGGCCGGGCCGGGCCGGGGACGCGCTAACCCGCCCGCAGCCCAGACCGCGGCTAGACGGAACGCGCGGGGCGGGGCGAGGTGGGGCGAGGTGGGGCGGGGCGGGGCGGACACGCATAGGGCACCCCCTCCCCTCCGCGACCACGTGCATCGTGCGCGTGGTACACAGCAGGCACCCGGCCCGGCCCGGCCCAGCCTGGCGCAGCGCACTAGCACGAGTCGCGTTATTTACTCTCAAACAGTTCTGGTGGCGGCTGAAGGAGGGGAGGTCACTTCGAAAAATCACTGTACGTCCCACCCAAAAAATAATTTTTAAAAAATCAAACACAATTACAAAAGTTAAAATAAAATCAAGAAGAAAGTTACCGAAAAATCCGAAAAACTGAGAACAAATTAATGTAAGAAAACTTTTAAAGAAAAGGTTAGCAAAAGGGAAAAAATATTAACTAGAAAAAGACTCCAAATCTATCCAACAGTGACAGGAATTTTCATTTTTCTATTAAATAATCAGAAGAAAAATGAAAACAAAAAATTGAATACAATAAAAAAATCAAAAGGAAAAAAAAAATTGTACACACTTTGCATGCCCCAGGCGGCTGCCTGGTCCCGCTGCGCGCTGCCTGTATCATCCCCGATGTCCTCCCCGCCACCGACCCGCCGGCCGCACTCGGTCGGTCAGACATGTCCGCCCGGAGACATTCCGGTCCCGGGCGGCGACGAGTTCGCTGTGGTATTTATAAACTTTGGTTGGGCCTCTATTGTTTCTACACAGTCCTGCGATGGAATTGACATTTCGATTGACTTGACGTCCCTGGCTTTAACTTTACGCCTGTGTCGTGACCCCGGCGGCGGTCGCTCCTGTTTATCGGAGGGGATAAAAAGTTGATTGCATTGTGGATGAAAGTAGGAGCAGCAACAGCAGTGACGCTGTTTAGGTAGAACAAACGTCCTCCTCCGTCGTGCAGGCCGCGGGGCGAAACCAGGAGGGAGTGGGAGGGGCCGCGGGCCGCCCACACAATACAGCGAGGAAAGGGGCGGGGGGAGGGGGGGGGGCGGCGTCTTTGCCCGGGATACATACAAGCACAGACCCTGATGTGACAGCGAGGGGACAAAAGCAAGAGCAAACATTGATTGGCCCGGGCCGGGACGGGACTGGGGCAGCCGGCAGCCGGCAAGGGTATAGCCCCTGGCGGGTAGGCACGCCCGCCCGGCGCAGCTGCGATGCGGCACAGCATACGGCTTGCGGCGTTAAGCCACCTCCATGTATACTCTTCATTCTTGTCGCGGAAAAGTCGTAACTTTAACCTATCCTATTCCCTGCTTGTAAAGAAGTGTATTTCCTCAGACTTTCCACGGAGGAGTGACTCTTTTGTATTAGAGTGTAGGGCGGCGGGTTTACTTCTATCCGCCGGCATTAAGATAAGGCGCCCCTAATGCAGCTCCCCCTCCTCTCTCTCTCTCTCTCTCTCTCTCTCTCTCTCTCTCTCTCTCTCTCTCTCTCTCCCCCTCTCTCTCTCCCGACCCCGTCTCACCTCAAGCAGACTTACCTCCGCGGCGCAACGCCGCGCTGCCAGCAGCAAACAACGATTCACCGACTTAACCCGTTTCGGGAGAGATGAACATAGACGCCCTCCCCCCTCCCCCAATGCGCTACAAATACAAGCACGCACAGGTTGGCAACGGGAAGCCTGATGTATTGTGCGCACCGTGTTATGACGAGATAAAGCCATCCTTCATGTTCCCTGGTGAAAGGGGTGCGGTGCAGGTGGAGGGGGGGGGAGGGGGGCGTTTCCCAATCCTCTGCTACCCTGCTGCGCTCCGCTGTACCTCGACGCACACCCTCGGAAGAGGGGGTCTCACGGCGATACGTGTACAAAGGGCACACAGGAAGTGCGCGCCACAGAACGCCAACAACAACAACAACAAATGCGAAAACAACGCAAACAAAAACAACATGTATCGGCGTCCTGCACTGTAATAGCTGCCCGCCTGCCCTAAAAGTTTCCCCTGCTGTTTTTGCCGGTGCGCTCCTCCTGGTGCGGTAGTAGAGGAGCCGCATTCCTCCTATGCAATGACGTACCGACTGATTCAGAAGATCGCTCTCATCTCTCCGTTCTTGTCGCACCTACAGCGGTGCCCTCATGCTGGCCATGGTAGTGCTCCATGAGTGCGACGAGGACAGAGGTATGAAAGCGATCTCCGGAGTCGCTCGGTAGCGTGACGTGCGCGGGGACGGGGGAGGGGCAGCGCTGCCTCTCATATCCCCAGGAGTGAGCCGTGCTGTCTAGGGCGGCCCGGGGGATATTACAGTCTTACGAGTCTTACACCGGAACTGCAGCAGTAACACCGCTGCGCTCTTCCTCTAGGCCAGCGGGCCGAGGTGGCCCGCTCTATACTACAGTTTCGTGCCGTAGGAATCCCAATATGTGAGTTATTACTCCTGCTGCGCTTCGAGCACAACAACAGACCCAGTAATAATGCTCCGATTTTATTTTCTCATTTATGAGACGCGCGCGCACCGTAGCGTCTTTCATCTCAAATTTTCATTTATTTTCACAGGGTTCGGTTCTGGCGCAGCAGGATTTATTAAGTCCCTGGTGTACGCCGTCAGTTCTCTTTCGAAGCCGTCTGTCTGCCTGTGTCCCCCGCGTTTTTCAAAGCGCGTGGGAGCTCCGTAGCTCCGCCACGCCGGTCCTGTACAGATGAATGCCTTTCTCTCTCCGACTCGACCCGCCCCCGGTCCC